>JAGFPH010010328.1:7869-33920 GCA_018207615.1 Philaenus spumarius | reverse complement strand
AGAGAATTATATTCGCTTATTAGACCAGGGCAATTAGACAATAAATCCTAAATATTTTTCTACAGCACCGATCGAGATGCGGTTTTCGGCATTGTATTCGGAGAAGTCTCAGGAAAAGAAAAATTCTACATATAATACCTTGTTGGCAGACAAAAAGTGCATTTTGGGCAAGCATAAAGTGCTCTAGAAGTGCGTCATCTATATATATAAAGCTGAAATACCACTGACTGACTCACTCATCACAGTATCTCGAAAACCATACATCCTGGGAATGTGAAATTTGGTACATATATTGCTCATGGGACCTAGAGGCGCACTAAGAAAGGATTTTGAAATATTTCGCGTTTAAGGGTTGAAGCAACCCCTCAAACCATAAATATTGTTTGTTTTATATCTCAAAAACCATATGGCGTAGGAATGTGGAATTTGGTACTGCCCTCGAAAAAGATGTCCGATCACCCTGCACTTAGGAAAAATCAAGGTATCAGTAAATCCCTCGAAAATGTACACTCGGGGGTTTTTGGAGTCGCTAATTCCGAATCTGGCCGTCAAAATTATGTTCATCACCCTGAGTCCCCCCGTGAGTGGGCACGTCGGCAAAAAGTAACAAAGTGAAGCATTCTCATTGCAGTGGAATCAATCAGTGGGCCTTCAAATGTTTTACCGAAGTGCCCACTTCAAGTGTTTTTTCAGATGAAAGTCATGCACACTTAAACGGTTCCATCAAACACGTTTTCTTAGATTTCAAAGTCCCGACGATGTTGTAGATATAGTTCGCTGTATCAATGAGAAGCTTCCGTATTTCGATGAAGATTATAAAGGAAATGCTGGTACCTATTGTAAACCACGTACGTTACAGCCATAACATCCTTATGCAAGACATCTGAAGGAGGGTTTCCTGTTAGCAATCAGGTTTTTGGGTTCCACTGTTTTCAGCAAGACGGCGCCACCACACACCGATGTAGCCACTTCGCCTAATTTCCCTTGAAACAAATTTTCCACGCCACGCCCACTCTCCCGACCTTACACCACCCGACGCTTATGTGTGAAGAATGATGAAGGAAAACATCTTCCGAAATGAGCCACCGTCTATCATTGCGAAGCTCCGTGAAGAAATAACTAGAAGCATGCCAAACCTCTATTCACTAACATGTTCGAAGATCTTTCAAAAAACTGCCTAAAACTTAATGGAGGGCATTATAGAGCATGAGTGTGTTAAAAACGAAGGGTTTCAGCCTCCTTTTTTCTTTGTATATTTGTAAAAAATAAAACATTTAAAACAATTACAATTTCAGTACTGATTATTTTGGTACTTGCTGTATTTGCAGCCAACTGCCGTGTTATTTACTATCTCATAATACACTAAAATTAAGCATTTCAGCAGATATGGACCAATATCTGACTCGAGAGCAGCTAAGCGTAAAGCCATAAATTCTGGGGTCAAATCCCGTCCTTAGTCTATGTTGTAGTTTTGTTAATTTAACCCTAGTTGAGGAAGTGAATAAATGAAAAATTATTAAAAATTGTGAACAGTAAGCCTCTACCGTTCGTTTTTGTTTGCTTTTATTTTGACAACCTAAAAAGCTGTTGGTTTTGAAGTATAATATATATATATAACCATTTACACTATAATAACTGCGGCAGTGCCCAAAACCAAATATATTAAAACAATTCAAACATTATATATCTGAACTAACAATTCGGCCAATATTAGAGTGTACCCAAGATAATATGTCCCTTTCGCATTGACGCAGACCTAGAACGTGGCTACGCCTTCCAACACAGCCTCCTTAATGTAAAATAAATTGTCGCCAAACAAGCACTAAACTATTCATCGCACTGCACACTTGAATGAAGCCATCATGGTGGCATTGAAGGGGTGTCACTCTTGTAGCAAATGAGGCTTTAATAATTTAACGCAAGCATCATGTGAGTATGGTAACGAGTTTTCAATAGCGTACATATAGCTGTAAGTTAAATGTCACATGACAAGTAGTGCAGTGTATAAGATCTGGATCGGATGTTACGAAAGTGTGGCAATTGTATTGGTCGTGGCTCTGTTGTGCCTGTCGATGGGTTGGGCAGGTGATTAATGTTAAACTTATAAACAATTTAAGTAGTTGATAATTTAAAGATCGGGTTATTTCAGGTTTTATTTGTAATTCATTACCGCTACATGGTTGTAAGAACCAAGTGATAAAAACTTCGGGAAATGGTCCCATGAGTTAAAATAAAGAGAAAATCGAGAATAATATTTTTTTCGAAAAACTTTTCATTTTCCAAATATTTGCCATTTTGTTTCTAAATAATAATAATATTGATTGCCATTCCTTCAAACATACATTCGAGGACCTACAGGAGGCTAATAGCCCGTACATAGGAGGTTCCTAAAACTTAATCAATTAATTTTACAATTCAGTTTTTTCCTATTATTAACAAATATAATTTAATTTCATAAAGTTTTTATTTTTTTTTAAATGATTTAAATTATTATTATTTTTTTATATTTTTTTATTGCATTAGAAAGTTTTCACTTAAATTTTAACTACACTTTATTTTATAACAGCAGTCACTTATAATAGTCTTTATTTTTTTAAAAGTTTTTTTTCCAACTTGTAACTTCTTAATTTCAGGAGGCAGTTTATTGAAATAATATATTGAGTAATATATATAGCTTCTTTGCCCTATGGTTAATCCATGTTGAGGTAGCGTTAAATTTCTATTTCTGGTGAAACTAGGGTAATTAAGGTATTTTGCTCTGAGATCTCTTAAATTATACAATATTGCTTTAACTACAAAAGTTTGTTTAATGTTTAGCAGCTTTTGTTGAATTTGTTCTATTCTTATTATTTTTAATATTTTATTTTGCAATCTGAGAAATAATTTTCCAAAATTTTGATTTAGCGTAAAAATTCAGAAAATCGGGGGGTTCCTCCCAGTTTTATAACCGATAAAACAGCTGATCCGATCACAATCTTAACAACACAATGTTTTAAGTTGGCCTATACTGAACCATTACATGTTTCTTGAATGTGTTTACATATACTACCATAGTGACCAAGTTAGCAAATTTATAATCAGTTAATTATTCTTCACAACACAACAGCTGATTTAGGTTAGGTTAATGTTTATTCCCGTGTAGCTGGGACGCATGGGCTAATTTCAACCAATTTGGTACACATACGATTGGGATGTGAAACAATATTTTCGAAGTGAAACAACTACCATAGTACCACTAAAGATGAGTAGAGAAACAATGATAATAAAAAAGGATGTTAAGCAAAAACAATCGAAAACTACTGTCATTTGTGTCACATTCATAGTTTCAAGGGTGCTGTGGTGAATAGTGACACTCCCAAAAATATAATAATTGATATTTGGAACAGGAAAAATAAAATCTGTTCCGTAGTAAAGCACGGCTATTAGAACTTGTAATGTATAATTTAGCTATTGCAAGCAACCTTGAAGGAAAATATACATTTAAATTAGTTTTAAAGTATTATATACAATTCAGGATTCAGGCTTTTAAGCTACTAATATTGAGAATAACTGAGGATATCTAGAACAACAGGTCGCGTGTTGGAATTAACGAAAGATTGGAAATTTTATGCAATAATGACGTTGTAACATTTGTGTACACTAAGTTGCATAAGTCGCAGGCGATAGTTCTTCCATAGTCTTCCACAACTGTTTCTCATTACTTGGTTGTTTAAACTGCCAATTATTTATAAAAAGATGAACATTGTATGGAATGGATTTATTTATTAAAAGACATTAGCATTATAATCTATGTATATAAAAGCCAAAACCCACTGACTCATTGACTCACTCATCACGATTTCTCAAAAACTACCGAACGGATTGGAATGAAATTTGGTATGTAGCTTCCTCTAGGGCCATAGGTGCTCACCAAGAAAGGGTTTGAAAAATTTCGAAATTTTAGGGGGGTTTGGGGATCAAAGTTATTAAATCACGATTTGTTCAAACCTACCGAATGGATTGGAATGAAATTTGGTATGTAGCTTCCTCTAGGGCCATAGGTGCTCAATAAGAAAGGGTTTGAAAAAATTCGAAATTTTAGGGGGGGTTTGGGGGGATCAAAGTTGTTAAAAAACGATTTGTTCAAAACTACCGAATGGATTGGAATGAAATTTGGTATGTAGCTTCCTCTAGAGCCATAGGTGATCACCAAGAAAGGGTTTGAAAAAATTCGAAATTTTAGGGCGGTTTGGGGGGATCAAAGTTATTAAAAACGACTTCTTCTAAACTACCGAATGGATTGGAATGAAATTTGGTATGTAGCTTCCTCTAGGGCCATAGGTGCTCACTAAGAAAGGGTTTGAAAAATTTCGAAATTTTAGGAGGGGTTTGGGGGGACCAAAGTTACTAAAATCATAATTTCAGATCTTTTATTATTATGACAATAGTGCTTTTATAATTTAAGATCTATATATATAAAAGCCAAATACCACTCACTGACTGAACATTTAAAAAGGATACAATTACGTTAAAAAGACTGAAAATACCAACCACCACGGGCAACGCCGTACGGGTCAGCTAGTGCCATATAAGAACAAATGTTTTAAACGTACACTTTAGGCTGTAATAAAATTACCCTAAATGTCAACTGTATTGCCTTATTGCGCTTTGGATTTCAATAAATTTAATTGCAACAGAGCCTAGGAGACAAGTGGCGGGTATTTACGACAGTGGCGGGTATTTACGACAGTGGCGGGTATTTACGACAGTGGCGGGTATTTACGACAGTGGCGGGTATTTGAGTAGTATTTCAATTTGAAAACTTATTTTAACCATTTTGCAAAGACTACCTCATTCATTTTGCCCGGAATCGTCTCATTCAGACACAAAACACAAATTGAAATAGTCTTTTGAGTGTGTATTCGGTGGACGAGTTCTGTTTGTAGCAGCAGTTGATGGAGATTTACTGTAAGTAAATGTTGAATGTGTATAATTTATTATGTAATGTTAATTTTATGTTGTTAAAAGAACCGAACTTTTGAATTTGTATAATTTTAATTGTATTGTAATGAGGTTGAATTATTATTATGCATTTGTGAGGATGTATGAGAATGTAATATATGTTCAAAGCAAAATATATACAGGGTGATTCACGAAGTTATCCCCACACTTATACAGCTCATTCTACTAGTAAAAATAATGAAAAAAGTTCATATAAACATAGGTCCGAAAACGCTTAGTTTTCCAGATATCCGCCATTTTGTTTTTTAAACAAAATAATTCATATCTAGAGAACGGTTTGACTGATTGAGTTCAAACTTTGCATGAAGTTTAACCTGACAATGATATACCTCAAGAAAAATGAACGATTAAATTCAATCATGCGTTTCAAAATGGCTTCTGTTTGAAAATTTCAAACCTAAATTGTTCCAAAACCGTACATTTTAACGAAAAATGTCAAGACACCTTTTTTGTAGCCCTTTTGATTCCTTATGGGATGGTGTAACTGTCAAAACAGTCGGATGAAGGATAATAGCTAAGTTAAAAGGTAATGACAACAAATGTCCATACAATATTGTAGTATTTACTGTGTTGGTATAGGATGCCGGGTTGAACAAACCAATTAGTACACATAACTTAACTGTTATCCTTCTTCCGATTGATTTGACAGTTACACCATCCGATAGGGAATCAAAAGCGCTACAAAACAGGTGTCTTGACATTTTTCGTTAAAATGTACGGTTTTGGAGTAATTTAGGTTTGAAATTTTCAAACAGCCTCCATTTTTAAACGCATTATTGAATTTAATCGTTTATTTTTCTTGAGGTATATCGTTGTCAGGTTAAACTTCATGACAAGTTTGAACTCAATCAGTCAAACCGTTCTCTATATATGAATTATTTTGTACACAAAACAAAATGGCGGATATCTGGAAAACGAAGAGTTTTCGGACCTATGTTTATATGAACTTTTTTCATTATTTTTACTAGTAGAATGAGCTGTATAAGTGTGGGGACAACTTCGTGAATCACCCTGTATATAATAATATAATATGTAAAATTACTTGAAAACTGTTACTGCCTACTTATTATACAGGGTTAGTTAAAAGTCTGGAGACACCCCGTTAACTCTCCACCGAGCATTGATAGAAAATCCAAACCCGTGGTGCAACGATCTACGACCCCCTCTTCTAATCTGTTCTACCTCGCTTTTCGCAATTTAACAAATTAGTGTTTAAAAATAATTAAATTGATTACCTTTTTTGGCTCCTGGCTAGCTCCACCAGTCAAGTCAAGAGGGTAGCTCGTCTTTGCAAGGATATTTATCGTTAGTTTCTTACCTTACGATAAAACCCTTAATTATTTTTTGCCAAGGAATATTTATGATATTTAATTTTTTAGAGACTAAACTCTGCACGGAGTCGTGCCTTTCGGAGAACAGTAATCTTCGTTATATCCAGCCAATCCTTCCTTAATATTAGCACTTCTTAAAATTAAATTTGGATTTGGTAATTTACTCAGAATAAAAGATTCTTTTGTTTGGAAAATAAAATATAAACTTTAATCATTCTTATTTTATATTATTTATATGATTTAACAATCGGATCCTTTATCCTTAAAATACAAAAACAAAATTTCTTAGCTAAATTTTTGTGAAATTTTCTCTACACAATTTAACTTCAAAATCAATAAAAATTAACCTTTTTGTGAAAGATAGATAGAATATGTTTACACTTTATTTTTTATAAATTTTATTCCCCAAAATTTAAATTTTTTAAAAATTTTAAAAGTAAAGCCCTACTCGTCAATGCTGTAAACTATGAAAAATTATAAAGGTGTCTCCGACACTACCTTGTTTCGTATACGGTGTATTCCTTCTTGGAGATCCTGAGTCCGGGATTGGTGCGATGTTCTAGAAGTCCCGATCTGGAACGCTGTTCTGGAAGTCCGGGATCTTGTCCTTCGACGTCGCCTTTCCGTGAATTCGTCTGGATTCCTCCTGTGAGTTCGAATGTCGCGTGATAACAGACCTCGCCGCTGTTACCCTGGATCTTCCCTTGAAGTTCTCGGCGATAGTATTTTCGACGAAATATAGCGTTTATTTTACTACGCTATGAACTAGATTGATTGTTTTTCTGTTGTATATTTTACTAAATATTTAGATTTACGAAGTATTAAAATCTTTGAATTTATTATGCTCTGCTGTGATACGATGATCTAACGAGAAGCGTGGAGACTTTCCCGGAGTTTCTATTACGACTGTTGAAGTGACCCGCGTTTTACGGTTAACTCCTGCAAAAACTTATACTCTGCTGTGATACGATGATCTAACGAGAAGCGTAGAGACTTTCCCGGAGTTTCTATGAAGACTGACGAGGCGAACCGCGTGTTTCGGTTAGCTCCCGCAAAAACTTATATTTGCCTACCAACCCTTCTACTCAATTTCCCTTTTGTTTTTGGTGTGGCGCTCAGGCTGTAATTACTTTAGAATTTTTTCCTTATTTTTCCCATAATCCTGGTTGTTTTCTCTACTCGAATATATGTAAAATTTATATTTTTGGCATTGTTTTCAAAATTAATTGATTTTGTACATTGGCAATTATATTGGCTAGACTGTAGAATGGGCGTGTCTTTACCTTTGGCCGACCGACAATTCTCTTCAAGAAAAATAACCAACTTTTGCCTGTTCCTTATGGTTTGCGAGATTTGTGACCATTTATTCCCAAATTCCTGTAACTCGGCTTCCCGTGATCGGATCGGGTTCTGGATGATGTCATTTTGTTCAGCTTGGTTTACTGGCTACGCACAAACTCGATTCGTAGTTGTACGACGTCGCGTTCCCGTTCCACACCTTTTTCGCGATCGCGTTTTTCTTGACTCGCGGTTTTTCAAAATTATAAAGTTTTTTATATTTTTTATGGTCATACTGTATTGTTTACGTTTTTCCACTAAACTAGTCTTTTACCGTTTTTGAATTGGTTAATTATTGGTTGAGTTATTGTCCTTTTTGTATCATCACTTTTTGTCTAAATATGTTAACACCCCTTTTATCTTAAATTAATCCTTTTTTCTATCTTTCACAGGTTTTGACATTTTATACTAATTATTATCTCTATTTTTATATCTTATCATTTTTTCTATTAACCCTTTATTTATAGGTGAAAATAGGCATTTTACTTTTTTACCTAAAAACGTTAATAACTCTTAAATTTATTCTTTGATATTATTTAAACGTGACTAATTTTGTTAAAATCTTTATGTATTTTAATTAATTTACTACTTTTTACTAAAACTGTACTTTAAACTACTTTGATTCAATTTTCCTTCTTTAATTACTTTTTATTTAATTATTTTTATATTTACCCTTTAATTTTAACAAAAACTTTTTTCGTAATTTGTCTATTTTTCTACTGGTCTCTCAATACCCTTATAAAGATTTTAAAAATTTTAAAAATTCTGACTTTTAACTTTTTTCCTCGCTTTTATTTTGCTAATAACTTTTTATTTCTTTATTTAATTCCAAATTGTGATTTGACTTTTTTATTACCATGATTATTCTACATATTTTGATACTTTAAAAACAACTTTTTTATTAAAATAATTTTTCCATTGTTCTCTAGCCAGCTTGTTTCATTTGGCTGCTGAGATTCAAACAACTTTGAACATGAAAAGTTAGCCTAACTTGCTCTGTATATTGGTGTCTGAAGGACTTAGTAGATTTTATAATTAAATTGAAAAATTATTTCATTGAGCGGATATGCCTATTTCTTAATCCGTCTCAGTGGGTTGTTTATAGGTCATGAAAGCACACTTCCCCATGCATAGGGCAACGTTGCCCCTCAATTTAAAATCGGAATTTTGTTGCTACTCAATATTTTTAAATGGGAAGTATGGTCATGTGATACCTTATTTTAAAGGTCTATTTAAGACTAGGAAAATGTCATAAAGAAAATAAAAATCGGACCATCCAAAACAAAATAGCGGCCTTAAACGTGTTGAAATAAATCGACATAAAGTTGCTAATATCTCGAAAAGGAAGAGTTTTTAGAAAAAATTTCAAGATACAAAAAATGTTTATTTCAAAGTGCTTGACCTAAAATATTGCTTCCAAATCGATTTCGTAAATTTTATTTTTTACAACACTTAAGATGGAGTAATTGTTGCGATATTTGACCCAAAACGCAAAATTCTGTCCGAATTGTGACCGAATTATGAGTTTGGGGTCAAATATCTCAACAATTACTGCAGTTACAGAACTGGGACCTATTTTATTAAATTTATCTGCTCATTTTACGTAAATTAAATTCAATTTCACACCTTAATCAATTAACGTCCTACAAATTTCAATAGCGATTCGTTTCTGTGAATAATCTGAAACATTTGTGAAATCTTTCTCCAGCTGTAACTCGCTAACGAAACATTTCCAGACCTATGAATATATGAACTTTTTCATTATTTCTTGCTAGTAGAATCAGCTCAGAAAGTGCACGGAACATAATGCAAATAACTGATTATTTTAGCTCATAATAACTTTAAAATATTTTGTTTCTAGAGTAATTCGGGGTATTGTCGACAACTACCAAGAAATACATTTTTCCTTTTTTTGGTCAATATCTCTGTTATCCTTTGAGATACAGAAAAAATAAAAAAAAACCGCTGTGTTTGTCTTTAAAAAAGTAAACTTTTTTGTCTCTTGTAATGTTTTTGTAAAGTTAGCGGTTTTTGAGATATTTGACATTAAAAATTATAAACGGCCGCCATTTTTGAAATATTTAAAATAATGTTTTAATTTTTCGTACAGTGATAAGAGGTTACGCAAAAAATAGGTGTGCCAAGTTTGAGCTCAATATCCTTTCTACTTTCAAAAATATTAAGTATTTTGTAAAAAACACATACAGACAGACAGACGAAAAAATAAGCCCCGTGAGATGTTTATATTGTGAAATATGTTTGTCTCGATCCCAGGAACATATCCACAAAAGGGGTCCAGAGAGTTCGGGGACATCCTGTATAGTAGATCTTGATGGAAATATATCGTTTCAGAAAATTCTTGGCTGAAATAGAGCGTTCAGAAAATGCGTGACTATATTATCCGATTCACCGCCAGCAAGAAGTGCGCCTATACAAGTTTTCACTTCAAAAATGAGAGTCTTATGTGGCCCTCGGTGAAATAAAAAAAAGTGCAAGTGGCCATTGGCGCAAAAAAAATGAACATGCTTATTTTCAAACGTCATTTAGCAATGTAAATTTACCATTAGGCCTACTATTGAAATTTGAACATGAACGACACAACAATAAATAACAACCATCTGCAGCCAATTGACGACTAGACAAACCGTTGTTTATCCAATTTCACCGTCATTGGAACGAGCAAATAGAAACAAGATGGGTTAACTTAATTATTAGGCTCATGGAATTATACAGTCGACCAGAGCGAGGATATAATTGCGCTTTAACGTAGCTATCGGGCAGACCATTAAGTTGTCAATGGCACACGTACTCATGGCAAATTAATACTTCTTTATTAGACGATTAACACGCGTTCCTCGCTAAGTGAATTTCCAAGAAGAAATCAGCTGTTGAGAAGTTGGATCAGCTGGTATTGGTTTGTTACATCCGCGACGCGTGGAGATACAAACGTGTGCGTATTCTACGAACTGTAACCTCGGTCGTTCGTGATTCGATTGAGAGGACCTTGTAGTGCCGATACTGCACAAGTTAAAAACAAGAAAGTTAGGTAACATTAAAGAAGTAAAAGTTTAGAGATCTTAAATAAAATTTAGTACACACTTATTTCAGACCTTTCTGAACAATTTTAACCGAGCTTTAAGACAATTTTATAAACCACTTTGTACTGAGTTTTTGATGATAAAGTTGTACCACTTTGTACAACCTAATGATAAAGTTGTAACGTTTGGAAACTTCTTTAGACGTGGTATTACAAAATGGCCTGGATCAGACACAAAGCTAAAGAGCTTTGTCTTCTCCAGCCCCAAACGGCAGTTGAGAAAAAAGAGAGGGACAATTATTTCTACTCTCTCAGTAGCATGTACTGTGGTAATACGTAGCACAGGGAACCAATATACACTAGCGTATTATACTGTACATTACCTGAACACGTTTTAATATTTATTTAATTTTTGTTGAAGTATTAAAGCTGGTGGACGAAATCAGCTGTTATTTATGTTTGAATCGTTTTTTACTGTTTCAGATTCTTTTTGTTTACTTTGTTCTTCAAAAGAAACTACTTAGGCCTACGAACAACCAACTGTATATCTAACCGAGTCTATGAACTTATGGATTTTCATGTTAAAATGTACTAGGCCCATGATAATTTAATATTTTACTCACAGACCTGAAGTACATTTTGGGAAACAAAAACATCACACATTTTAATAATAGACCTACTTAAATAAATGGTTTTAATCCCAAGTATTTTTAATTCAGTCGTTTATTTGTTTCTTAAGTTATGAAGTAAATGGGAATTGACGAATTAAATAAATAATAATTCATTTATTTAAGAAATGTTTTTTCAATTTTCAATGAAATTCTACATAACCTAACATGCAAAGAAATCAATGCACAACAACAGCTGTTTCTAGAACCTAACGCTCAAGAGTCGCACGCACTTTTTTAAGGGCAATTGTAACAATTTAGTACAGACTGCATTTCATATTCGGATATGTGCTTTGACCCAAACGTAATGTATTAATGGACCAGTCAGTTTTACCCCTCCCCTCCCACTGGTTTTTGATTAAGTTAATGGGAACATGTATACCTAGCTTTAGTGGTACGATGGGGTGGGATTAACAACCCCCAGCCACGTGTGTTCTCTTCATTCTGTTACTAACAAGTCCTCTGATGTTTCTTTGTAATATTCTAAACATTTTATTCGACCAATCTCTAAAACACTCGCAAGCATTGTTTGATGTGCGTTTGTCTGCTTATCAATGGATTAATTAAATACATTAACAGGGTGCTCGTCCTGAAACCCTTTTTGAGAATGGGTGGTACATTATTTTGCATACATTTTGTTCATTTACTGCACAGATTGAAGGTGCCATAAACAAACAAATTTTATCATTAATTTGCGTTTAATTTAAACTGGTAAATTACGAGGAATCTGTGCACTTTCATAACAATTTAAAAATTACGGTATAAAGTTTGAAAAAAAGCAGAAATTTACAAATAATTACGAAATTATGTCTTTAAATAGAAAAGAAATTCTAATAATACATTTAAAACACATAGTACAGGGGAAATAAGATTTTAGTTTTGAGTAATACACCCAGGTGAGACCTTTTGCCCCCAGTGAGTGGGGTGGGGGGGGGAGGGTAAAAAACAGATTTTTTGCCTTAGTTGGTAAACGGTGGACTTTTTTAACAAACATATAACGGAGCAGTTGTAGCTTAAGAAATTAAATTTTGTAAGACAACATGATATAAAAAATAAACGGTACCAGTTAACTGACACAAACTTTCTCCCAACTTACTGTAGTCAAAATAATATTGTTTTTAATCATTGTATTTACTACTTTTTAGAACAAAACAAAAAAATAATATTCTCACTACGTCAATCGTATAAAAAAATTATTGTCCCAGGCGGGATTCGATCGCGCGACCTTTGAATTACTGGCCGTACTCGCTACCGTGGTGCTACCCCGTGCGGCCGCTGCCGCGATGCCAGATTGACAACACAAAGTTGTTTATTTTTAAACATTTCCCCACAGTTATAAAACGCCGAAGTTTTGATAAAAGCGGGTGGTGTCATTTTGTTTGGCATCTTAAGCACTATAAATACTGAAAATTTGATCAAAATCGTTAGAGCCGTTTTTGAGAAATTTGCATTTTTGTCGTTTTTTTATGGGTTTTTAGGGGTAAATTACCTTTAAAAATTAAAAATTCCGAAAAATGGAAAAAACGCTTGGAGATATTAAGGGTTTAGTACCTACATACCAAATTTCATGAAAATCGGACCAACAGTGTCCTCTCTGGTCGTGTATACATACAGACAGACTGACAGACACCACTCTAAAAACACTTTTTTGGGTTCAGGGAGCACCAAAACAAAAAATTCCACTAAAAATATTTTTGTGTTCAGGGAGCACCAACACAGATAATTGCACTAAGCAATTTTTTGGGGTTCTGGGAGCACCAAAACAGATAATTCAACTGAAAATTCAAATTCGAACATTTTTACGGAAACAATACTTTCTCCATAATATACTACGTATAGGGTGGAGAAAGTAATAACGCAACAAAATTAAATTCATGCTAGAAACTTAAAGTTTTTTACAAAGGCTTTTTTTAGCATAATAACGAAGTAAAATAATGCACACCTTTGCGGTTAGGCGGGTTAAATACCGGTTTTTAAACTGACAAATTGTAACACAAAAAAATCGTAGATTTAATTTTTTTTAAATTTCAGAGATTATAGTTTTTAAACATTGTTAGGTTTTTGTTTAGGAGAAGCAGGTTCTTTTTAACCTGATCTATAACTACTGTTACATCATAAACTTGATAATTTAATTTATACATTTAATATTACTTATCACTTTAGCTGAGGTGATGATTAATCCTTCACCTTCATAAAACATAAGTTACTATTTTGCACAGACGGAGTCAATAATTTGAGTGGAGGAATTAATTGGTTTGGTGTACTAAGCACCCATAATAATTCCACCCACACCGTGCAGTACAGAGCGCCCATAAGCCATGTTATCCATAAGACAGTCTCAGCGATAATAGCCAACTAAAAAACATCAACTCCCACGCTACGGGTCAGTTGACGCAACCCGCAAGACAATAAACGTGATGTTCACTGTAATGGTAGTAGCATGTCTATTCTCCCGTGGCCTCGTTTATGCACTAGCGGTCGGCCGCAGCGGCGAGCCGCCGCGGTCAACCGCTGACAATTTTGTCAAGCGGTTGACCGCGGCGGCTACTTGCTCGTTTTTAAACACTGTGGTGGGGGAGCCAGTGCTGCCAACTGTTCTCCAGTCCTGTCAGTCTGAAAATGTGTTATAACAAATGTAATCAAACACCGGGTAGGTTAGCAGCACTGACATGGCGGGAGCGGTGAGCCGCTGTGCATAAACGCTCCCATTTAAACCAATGCATTTTGAAACCGCAAAAAACTGCGGTTTGTAAGTGCACCGCTCTGTTTCTGTGAACCGCTGCGGCTCGCCGCTCCGCTTCTTGTTGCATAAACGTGCCCATTTAACTCAATGCACTTATAAAAATATCGCGGCGAGCCGCTGCGGTCGACCGCTAGTGCATAAACAGGGCCTAAGACCTGTACTGCACGGTGAAAGTGGAATCGAGTGTAGTATAAGTTTGATAAACAACTATTATCGCGAACACGGAATAAGGCGCTGTTGTCAGATAGTGCAAGCTAAGAAACGTAGTCTCTTACCACACGAAATAGTTGGCGAACGGACTAGGCAACACTGGATGCTCAATTCTCGACCGCTCCTCGCTTTTCCAGTCCCATATCTGGCAACAGCGCAAAAATTCTCGCCCTCCTTATTCCGTGCTCGCGACAGTAGTACAAAACGATTATACGTACATCCATACGTTAGTAACAAAATAGTTAAGCGTATGCGTATGGTCGTGAAAAATAACTATAATTTTAAAGACATATGTTACGTTATTGAGCAGCTGTCAACAATAAACCCAACTTCAGACTCATAACAGGTGATTTCGCGGTTAAGGGTCTGCTGTAGTGGCAGCCATCTTGGATTTCTATCCCATAAGAGCAATGTTAAATTTCAAACCATTTATTTCGTTTATTTTTTATCATAAAATTGTTTGCAAGGTCTCATTTTAAGCACAGTCACAATACGCATCCGTCTTGCAATTTACATTTTTTTTAATGCTTTTGATTTTGACATTTTGTAAGTACAAAGTTTGAAATTTTTTTCTAACACAATAAGAAATTAATAACGAAAAATAATTTGCAAGAAGGATCCGAAATTGTTTAAAGAATATTCAGTTTTTTTTTTCAACACTCAATTACAAAAGATAGACTTATAAAATGGTTTGAAATGAGGCAATGTCAGCGCAAGAAATTGCACTGTTTAGATAGGGATATAGTGAGAGGCGTTTGCGTTCCGGTGGATTTCTCGTTTACTGGAGCAGACCTTTAAGTTTACAAGTTTAAAACTTCAGTCAAAACAAACATAATGTCTGGATGTTTGTTGTTTTTGTGCCCGAGTTATAAATCTTTGAAGATACTGTATATGTATTTTTACAATATTTTTTGTAACTTCATTCTTGCCAGCCTATAAATCAACTTAGGCCTACAAACATAAAACAACATTTAAACTCTCACTATCTTGTGCTTCTGGTCTGAATTAAACTAGTTTAATAGAATTTTGAGCTTATGATAATTTACAAACATAGACCTAATGTAGATGAAAAACTTAAGTGAATTTTAAAGTGAGCAACGAAATAAGTTTACCTAAATGAATGTATTTAAAATATTTGAGGTTAAACCGTTGATTTATTAGGACTATAATAATTAAAATGTTTGATATTTTGTTTTGCTAAATTAATTTCAGGAATTTGAGTAACATGTTTAATTGTAGGCTCTGTACATTTAATATGTTCAAAATTGCCTAACGACATTTACCCAGTTAGAGTTTGTTGACCTAAGTATTTTATTCTGAAGAACGGAGTAAAAACACATTCATGTTTCTTTGGTATCCAAGTCAACGTAGTATAATTAAGCTTAATTGCTTACTTTATGTCCGTCACGTGACTTTCTTCTCTTTTTTGTATGACGCGTTTCGGAGATTTACTCCATCATCACCGGTAGACGAAAACCATTGCTATACTGATTTGTAAACCTACCACTGCATACATGCAAAAAAGAAAACATTATGGGTGCTATCGAGGAGTACGAAATATACAAAGCGTTTAAAAACAATGAAAACCAAGTCAGGAACGGATATCTGCATTTCTCCTCGAACACGTCGTATGACACGGATATCAGCATACAATATAACGGGCTTGCTAACACATGGTTACTTAACCTTGTTACGACAGTTGGCCTTTGACCACCTTACGGGATGCATCCCACGCGTAAAAAGTGTTTTAATATGTACTCAGTCTTGGTGTTTATGTGTTTTTTATGTAATGTTTGACGACCTCGCAAAAGTGATAAGTGTCTGATGATGGAGTAAATCTTCGAAACGTGTCATACAAAAAAGAGAAGAAAGTCACGTGATGGACATAAAGTAATTAAGCTTTAAAAAAAACTTACATTTTCAACGACTTCTAACCTCAAAACAAACCATATAGCCTAAGTTGGTTTTATATCACATTAAAGTTAATATTTTGTAGTTATGTTTTTGTTCTTATGTATCAAATTAATCTGCAGGTAATTTTTCACGGGATATTACTAGTAAATGTTATACAAATTAACTTTCTTTGTTTTTGCGTTCTTAAACATCTTCTTTAATTGTAGAATTTGTATTTACGCGAATAAACGTGTCTGCAAAAACAAAACTCTCTTGTCTGCCAGAATGTATCTGGTCAAGGTAATGTGGTGACACCAACCATCTGATCAGATATGTATTTACCGTGTTACTCGTGGAAGCATCCGTGTTTCACGATTCTGTGGTATCACTCACAGTCGGAAAAACCTAAAGTTTCCGGAATTGTATTCGTCATGTTTGAATACTTCTTTGAAATGTATGACGTGTTTACAGAATGATTTTATTAAATCATAAAAGTTTGTATTTGTTTTGATTTGAGTCAATGTTTATAATAAAGTTTAGGTTTATAAGAACATGAAAAAGTGAAATGATAAATTCGAGAATCGATACAAATAGTTCGTTTTAGTCAATACAATGTTTCTGGTTGGTTTGCTGCAAAGGGTTAAAGCTAAATTGTAGAAAAAACTCGAATCGTCAAATTTCAATCTTTTTAGAGTAGGCAGCCAATAGAAATGAAGGCCAGTTTTAAGGCATAATAAATTCCTTATATATTACACAATTCTTGGGTCTTTTTATATGGACAACATTTTACCCGGAAACTTCATTTCTTAAATAATTTCAAAAAAATTAGAATACTTAATTTCCCCAAATAAATATCTGTATTGAGAAATACATCAGATTTGAAAACTAGATTGACGATTTATCATGGCAGTTTTTGCTCTGTCAAGCAATATCATTTTGCTTTGGGGAGGTGCCACTGGAATAATTTCAATTTTTAAAAGTCAGAAAAAATATATCTGTCCCATATATAACAGATGTATAACAGTGTGGTTTGAATAAAACCAGTTCATGTAAAAACATTTTTAGTGACATGAGACTTCCATCTTTGTATATTTTACAATGCATATTATTTATTAAAACTAACCGTGATGTTTTGTTTAATTAACAAAATCTTCACCAATATAAGACTAGATGCAAAATAAACTTCCAGTTCCCTACACATATCCTAAATGTATAGAAAAATCCCTAGAGAATATATAGGCAAAAAAGTTCAATAAGCTTCCTCTACACATTAAAGATATTTCAAATATTTTTTATTTCAAGAAATGCGTAAAAGAGTTTTTGATAGGGAGGGCTTACTATAACGTTAAGGAATTATTAAATGATAATATGAAGTTTTTAATTTGTAATTAGGTTAGAATAAATTAGTAGTAAGTGACTATATGTTTTGGTTTTCGTTGAAAATGTAACCATATATTGTTGTATAAAGTGTAATGTAACAGTAACTAAATAAACAAATAATAATACATTTTTTTTAAATCTGTAGAAACGGACCAATATGGTTGAAGCTTATCTATAATATTTTCGGAAATCTACATAATTTTAAACTAATTCAAGAGATTTTACAATGTGGGATGTATGTATCTGTAGCTTTTTTAATAATGCTCAGTATCTAGTCCGCGAGATGGAGCGTACCTAAAAATAAAAGCATAACAAACTTTCTGTTAACAAACAGAACTATAATTTATGCAGTACATTTCTGAACAACACATTCTAAAGGATTTATCAAGAAAGGGTAAATAAAATTGAAAAAAGGAAAAATGTAAACGTTTATTGGATTGAGGAGTTTCTTGAATTGAGGCCACTTTCGAATTTTAAAATTGCGTAATTTTTCTTTTGATATGTATACTTATTCTATACGATATTTATGCAAATTTCCATTTTTTAAAGGTCTCATTGTGTTTGTTGTCTGTCTTTTAATTTATTTTGAAAGGTTATTATTTTTTGCAAATCTTGTAAGTATTAGTATGTTGAATTGCCCAATACAAATGTAAAATTTCACAAAAGACTAATCAAACTGAAACAATAATTAAAAACAAATTTTGTGTGCTATTTAAGAGTGCGGATACTAAGAGACTTTAGTGCACAAGTTACAAGTCCATTTTAAAATACTGCAATCATTAGTAAAATAACCTAAATACTTGTTCAATTGATATTATGTATAAGTTATTTTGTAGATAATGACAACCACCCCCCGTTCATCAAAATTATAACGTAACAATAAAATATTCGAAATTTTCTTACTCGAGTAATTTAAAGTTGCAAAGCAATTTGTCTGGACCTGATACTAAAGATGAAAATTGCATATACAGATAGGACCCACAAACCCTTAGATTGCCGTCTGTCGACCTCTCTGGAATTTGTTCTGTATCAATGATAAGTTAAGATGTCATTAATATATAGAATTTAATTTTGGAATACTTACTTTCCAAGCAACGATTTAAAGGTTTACCAAAAGAACCAAAATTGTATTATGTAAATTTTTAAAACGTCGGCTGTTTAAAATTTTTAATAATAAGTATCTGGAAAACCGTTAATTTTACGAAAAAACATAATTTTTTTTAAAACAATATAGTCGACACTAAGCGATTCCGGACTTGTGTTTATATTAACTTGTTTGTTTATATCTTTAGAATCACCTCCCGAGATATTGACAAACAATTTCGAATCGCCCATATTTATACCAACATTTGGTACTATATTGTAACTATATTTCTCTAATTTCCTTTACAATTTATAATACAGATTTCACCTTCACTTACATTAAATTTTAGGTAAACAGGCTAATATTGGCAATATCATTTTAATACTAGTATTTTCATTACTTATTGAAATTTAACAGCATTACATAGTTTTATATTTTAAATGCCAAATATACAGGATGATTCAGTAAAGCGTAGCGGGCTATGCAGATTCAGATTCTACATGCAAAAATAAGTCGAAAATGTTAAATAACATTTTTTTGATTTCGGCTTAGTTTAGCCGTAATCCGCCAATTTGTTTTTTTACAAAAACTCACTGTAACTATGGAAATAGATAAGATATCGACTTCAAAATTTGCAATAAGCATTTTATATGTTACGATTAACAAGTGTACCAAACACAAAGAATTTATTTTTATAATTTTCAAAATGGCGGCCGTTACAAATTTTTAACGTGGAATATTTTGAAAACCGTTAACTTTACAAAAAATGTACAAGAAACAAAATATTTTCCTTTTTTAACGACAGACAAAATGCTTTTTTTGTAGTTTCAGTAGGTCAAAGGATAACCGAGTTATCGACAAAAAACATAATTTCTTGGTAATTGTCTACAACAAAAATTAGCCTAAAACCACAATATTTTGAAATTTAACAATTTGTGTAGTTGTTTTTCTAGCGGCTATCAGGCTCTAGGCTATCAGATTCTACATGCAAAAATAAGTCGAAAATGTAGTATAACACTTTTTCGATTTCGGGTTAGTTTAGCCGCAATTCGCTTGTAAACAATTACCAAGAAATTATGTTTTTTGTCGATAACTCGGTTGTCATTTGACCTACTGAAACTACAGAAAAAGCATTTTGTCTGTAGTTAAAAAAGGAAAATATTTTGTTTCTTGTACATTTTTTGTAAAGTTAACGGTTTTAAAGATATTCCACGTTAAAAATTTGTAACAGCAGCCATTTTGAAAATTATAAAAATAAATTCTTTGTGTTTGGTACACTTGTTAATCGTAACATATAAAATGCTTATTGCAAATTTGAAGTCGATATCTTATCTATTTCCAGAGTTACAATGAGTTTTTGTAAAAGAACAAAATGGCGGATTACGGCTAAACTAAGCCGAAATCGAAAAAATGTTATTCTACATTTTCGACTTATTTTTGCATGTGAAATCTGAATCTGCGTAGCCCGCTACGCTTTACTGAATCACCCTGTATAAAAAGTAAAATACTACTTTTTAAATGCTACTACTTTAATAGCAGTCGGATATGGCTACAAAATACAACGTGTGTCTTACGGGAAGAAATCATCTTAGTCACCCTGGTTGCGCTCGTGCAGTAACATTTCCTTTTAGGGCGACAAAGTGATACGTTCCTCACAGTCAGGTAAACTTTATTTCTTTGAATATTCATAGCTGCAAGCTTGTTACTCATGTAGACATGTAGTATCAACTTAAGGACATTTTAAGAAGATTTTAGCAAACGCAAGCATTTGCTAAAGTGTTTTATTCGAAAACAAAACAACTCATTAACTACTGTAAAATATCTTTGAAATTTCTATCATGTCTTACAGAATGGGCGACATGCTAGAAGGATAAGCATTTTTGCTTTTTTTAAATCGGAATTTTATTGACGTTAAATACAGTCATAAACACTTGTTTTTTAAAATATTGTACTCAAAACCAGACGCTATATAGGAGTTTCAGCGACATTAAATCGCATTACGTTATAAGCTCCGTAATAAGAGACTTCAACGGTGGAGTACAACTGCTGAACTTGAATATGTGTAATTCGCCCGCTTCGAACCTCGTTTCCAATCGAAGGCTCGAATGCAGGTTGTGCATTGACAAGTGCTTCGGGGCAGTCGATCTCGAATCCGAGAAACGACTGCCGAAAACATCGAATCCTTTAATGACTAGTTGGATACACACAGTAGCCGGGGAATTAAGTCTAATTGTACGAATTACGAGTAACACTGGGAGCGCTTCGTGCGGATCCGTTCCCCGGCTTGTGCTTCTAATGCTATACCATCGCTGGATATCTTGATCTAAATCTGACGAATCAAACGGATTTCTTTAAATCGATCACGATATGTTGATTGTCTTTGTTTATGCTTTTCCAAACTGGGTTCAAATGATAGAGTTACTTTGAATATATTATTCTTTAGGCTCGGCGGTCGAGGTAGTTCTTATCTCTAGGCCTACAATTGTATAATTAGTGATTGCAGTGCAGGAAGTACTAGTGAAAATCAAATTAAAGAAACCACTTTTCAAAATTTCTAATTCGGTAAAGCGTAATCGTTCCTTCGTGGTGGGTATGATTATAAAACAGTTCGATTGATGTTTTGCTTTGTTTTTAAGGTTGGTAACAAGTGAAGATTTATTCAACAATGCCATATAATTATATAAACATAAAAGCAATTGTAAAATAATAATAAGAAAGACTATGTTTTATGTTTCCTTGTGTCATATTTATAGTTACTAGTGGACCCGGCAATGCTTCGCTATTGCTTGATTTACCTAACCTAAAATTATATTAAGTTTTTGATCCAAATCAGTTGTTGATCAAAATCAGCTGTTGATCAAAATCAGCTGTTTTAAGCTTTTCATACGAACAGCTGTTCTTTGTGCCCCTGATAAAATCAAAAGAAATCTTTCTTCTTCTTCCTTAAGATTGACCTTCCATAAGATTAACATTGAAACTTTGAGGGCCACTGGGGCGTATCCCTGAGGACCGATGTAAATTATAATGGGATTCTGCTCATCCACAGGACACTACCTTTCTAACGGTATGCGCGAATTTCTCCTACGATGCACACAAGCTGAGAAAGAAGGACAAGTTTTGTGCTTGCCTATTAATATATAGATTTGTAGAAGAACACACCATTGTCTATGAAAGTGTTTGCTGTGAAAGTGCACTTAAAACTCGTGGCAAGATATGCTATTGAGCAATGCTTGTTCTAAAAGGGATTAGAAATAGGACTAGATAAGCTGCATATAACTAAAGAAAATATGTAAGTTGAGAACGTGTAGTTAAAAAGAAAACACTGTCAGCCTGAATGGTTTAATTACTGCAGCTGTTCCTATGCCAAGAAAAAGAGAATGGTTTTAAAGAGGGATGGTAAAACCGTGTAGGGTAAGTCAATGAACGAAGATTGGAATTTGTTTTATGAACGAGGCCTTTAAATGCTACTTTTCTTTAATAACCAAGAAGTATATTACGTGTTTAAAAACTGTTGACTAACTTTTCATTTCGCTTAACCAAATTAGGCCGACTGATATTCCAGTGTATTTGTATATTATATCCGTGATGATTTTCCTGAATGTGTTGATTATAATTTACGAAAACCCAATTTTCAGTTTTGAATTAAAGTATCACTTGTTTTCTAATATTTATTACCATTTTTGCTTTTACTAAAAACTAGCTGACCCGTACGGCGTTGCCCGTGGTGGTTGGTATTTTCAGTCTTTTTAACGTAATTGTATTCTTTTTAAGTGTTCAGTCAGTGAGTGGTATTTGGCTTATATATATATAGATCTTAAATAATAAAAGCACTATTGTCATAATAATAAAAGATCTGAAATTATGATTTTAGTAACTTTGACCACCCCCCCAAACCCCTCCTAAAATTTCGAAATTTTTCATACCCTTTCTTAGTGAGCACCTATGGCCCTAGAGGAAGCTACATACCAAATTTCATTCCAATCCGTTCGGTAGTTTTGAAGAAATCGTGATTTAATAACTTTGATCCCCAAACCCCCCTAAAATTTCGAATTTTTTCAAACCCTTTCTTAGTAAGCACCTATGGCCCTAGAGGAAGCTACATACCAAATTTCATTCCAATCCGTTCGGTAGTTTTTGAGAAATCGTGATGAGTGAGTCAGTGAGTCAGTGAGTCAGTGGGTTTTGGCTTATATATATATATAGATGTCACCTATTTGAGTTTGACAGTGTTATTAAAGTGCGCTTTTTTTAAGTGTAATGTGCATGCAGGCAATTTCTGTAATGCGAGGAAAAAGTGTTCATGGGTCAAAATAACGAACAAGTTTCCATAAACAAAAGCCTGGAAACGCTTCTATTACCAGCTGTCCGCTGTTTTGTTTTTTGTTTGGTAAATTATTTATATCTTTAGATCGGTCTAACCGATTGAGTTGACATTTTTCGAATCACTAGTCAATGTAAAGACCTAGTTTTCAAATAACGAATTTTAAGTAAATCGTTTCAAAATGGTGACCGTTCAAAAATGTTAAGTCAAAACAACTCAAAAACACGACTTTGACTGGAAAAGTCAAAACAATCCAGTCAAACAGGATAACTGTATAACTGAGCTCTTTTGATTGAAGGGTATTAAATGCCTCTGCATCACAACCGCAGATTCGCTACTAACTAATTAGTACAATTCCACCCTTGGGTCGCCGGAATACTACCCCCCGGAAAACTACCCCCCAAGCAGGTTTCTACGTCATTTTGACGTCAGAGATCGGGGGGGGGGGGCAGTTTTCCAGTCACGCACACTCAAGTTTCGATATAATTAGAATAAAAAAAACTAGAGGACTAACCTAACCTAAACTGTTTAGTCACAGTATGTTGCCGATAACAGTATAATTGTAGGAACCTGCTTGGGGGGGGGTATTTTTCCGGGGGGTAGTATTCCGGCGACCCGCTTTTGCTAGGGGGGGGGGGGTAGTATTCCAGTTGCGGACACGGCTCCCATATTGGTTAGTTGGCAGATTTCGTGGCGTCACGTTTCACCTGGGGGGTTAGTTTTCCGGGGGGTAGTATTCCTCATCCCCCACCCTTCTTCATTCGATTTTTAAAAGATCTGCAAAAAAACGTCTCTTTGAATTTTTCATACAAATTTCCAATTTTTCAGCTATTTAGTTTTTCAAATTTTAACTGGTTATCGTATTTGGTTGGATAGTGCATTCAAAATATTTTTATATTGTTAGCAGTAAAATTTCAATTCAATCTAGAGATTAAAACATTTTGTGGAAAAAATAAAATATCGGATATCTGGGAGACTAGCTATTTAGTGACACATGTTAATACGAACTTACTCCTTTATTTTCAACCCTTTGGCACCTGAAGTCCGATTATCGGACGTTGTGGTGAGTATGACCATTGAATCTAAAGGTCTAAATTTTCGGTCATTAGCGGATCAATCTTTATTGTATATCACTGGAACCAGAAAAGCAGAACTATTTACCTCTATGGTCATCTTATTTTATATATTATCTCTATGTTCACTACGACAGAAATAATTGTGTTAGCTGTTTCTGCCATCTGACAGATGTAAATAACCGTAATTGAGCGTTGTGTTATGTGATTTTTTTACACCTTTTTATTGTGTAGTAATACTAATTATGAAGCGCCTACGTTCAAGTTGTAATATTTTAGTACAGTGAAAGGGTAATAATAATAATAATTCAGAGGTAAAGAGTCCTGGCTTAGTGTTTTAAAGAACAATGAAATATGAGATTCAAAGATAGAGCCTACAAAAAGTCAATATAACCTCAAAATTCGTATTTACTCAAGAAATCATTTTAAAAAAAATTTATTAACTTCGAGATTTTAGAATAATAATTAAATAACAATAAACGCCCGTGTCATAACTAGTTAAAGCTAAATTGAACTAAACTCACCTTTTTCAAAACAAATAAATAATACAACCAAATTTTATTCATAAGCCTAAAGTTAGCAGCAGAAACGGTTTCCATTGTTCTTACGATGTGAATTCAATCATGTTTAGTGTAAGTAATGTTAGAAATTGATTAAAAAGCATTGTAAGTAGTTTAAATAAGTAATCAGTGTTAGAAAATCAAAAGAATGTTGTAAAATAACCAAGAACGTAGTGTTGGTTGTAATGATAAAATAAACTGCGGCTACGGAAGGTTAAATCGGTTAAACGGTTGACGATAAAAAGCAGCGGATCAACCATGTTTGCTGATGACGTCGACGAAAGTACATTGTGTATATAAAATATAAAACTGGACATTTTCGAGTTTAAAAACAGTTGGAAGTAATTTAAAATTGGATATATTGATAAACAATTGAGAAATACGCAAAATCTACAGATTTAAGAATAGTAAAACATATTTTGGAAAAATAATGGTATACGTGACCCAAGAAGAATGCCTGTTGAGAATAGAATATAATAGTAGACTATTGGTCGTGAGTTAATTGTAGAGCGCCATAGCTTAAAATATTGTGGGCGTCCTTTTTGGTACTTCTCATTTAGTACTCACCAAGTGCACACGTATTGCCAGTTTCATCAAATTATATTTAAATAAACGGTATCAGTTAACTGACACGAACTTTCTCCCAACTTACTGTAGTCAAAATAATATTGTTTTTAATCATTTTATTTACTACTTTTTAGAACAAAACAAAAAAATAATATTCTACCTACGTCAATCGTATAAAAAAATTATTGTCCCAGGCGGGATTCGATCGCGCGACCTTTGAATTACTGGCCGTGCTCGCTACCGTGGTGCTACCCCGTGCGGCCGCTGCCGCGATGCTAGATTGACAACACAAACTTGTTTATTTTTAAACATTTCCCCATAATTATAAAACGCCGAAGTTTTGATAAAAGCGGGTGGTGTCATTTTCTTTGGCATCTTAAGCACTATAAATACTGAAAATTTTATCAAAATCGTTAGAGCCGTTTTTGAGAAATTTGCATTTTTGTCATTTTTTATGGGTTTTTAGGGGTAAATTACCCTTAAAAATTAAAAATTCCAAAAAATGAAAAAAACGCCTGGAGATATTAGGGTTTAGTACCTACATACCAAATTTCATGAAAATCGGACCAATAGTGTCCTCTCTGGTCGTGTATACATACAGACAGACTGACAGACAGACACCACTCTAAAAACACTTTTTTGGGTTCAGGGAGCACCAAAACAAAAAATTCCACTTAAAATATTTTTGGGTTCAGGGTGCACCAACACAGATAATTGCACTAAACAATTTTTGGGGGTTCTGGGAGCACCAAAACAGATAATTCAACTGAAAATTCAAATTCGAACATTTTTACGAAAACAATACTTTCTCCATATACTACGTATAGGGTGGAGAAAGTAAAAAT
>JAGFPH010010327.1:0-40767 GCA_018207615.1 Philaenus spumarius | reverse complement strand
CTTGCAGGATGCAACATGAGTTACTGCAAGGCGTACTTGGATGACGTAATTATCTTCAGTAACACCTGGGAGGAGCACGCCGAACATTTGGAGCGAGTTCTCGAGAGATTAACCATGCACGGCCTAACATGCGCCACAGAAAAATGCCACCTCGGGAAGGAATCGCTGGATTACCTCGGACATGTGGTAACCAGCGCTGGAAACCATCCACAATCGTCGCACTTGGAGGCCATTCAGGCAGCAAAATCACCCCGGACCCGGCGAGAACTACGGAGCTTTTTAGGGCTATGCAATTGGGTGCGAGAATACGTACCGAACTTTTCAACCCTCGTCGCACCCATGACGGACTTACTGTCCGATGCGAAATTCAGATGGACCGAAAAGGCCAACGCAGCGTTTGAAAGGACCAAGATCGCCCTAAAAAGCCCCTCACCATTAGCTCGTCCGGATGACCAGTTACCATTTACTCTTCAAACCGACGCAAGCGGGTACGGAATCGGAGCGGTATTATACCAGGAAACATCGGAAGGCAAACGACACGTCATCTCGTGGGCAAGTGCAAAGCTTAATTCCGCTGAAAGGAGATACCACAGCAATGAGCAGGAGTGTTTAGCAGTAGTCTGGGCCATTAAAAGATATCGGCCATACTTGGAAGGAAGACAATTCAAACTAAGAACAGACAACCGGAGCCTAGTATGGCTGAACTCGATGAAAGACACTAAAGCCAAGCTAACACGCTGGTCATTGCTGCTTCAGGAATACTCGTTTAAAGTAGAGCACTGCCCAGGAACAGCCAACGATTTCCCCGATGCTCTTTCAAGGAATCCAGGAGAGGAGACCGCTCCCGACGCCGTACACAACTACGCTCGGATGCTTCCGCCAACCATAAAACCAAGCGACGCAATCAACCACCAACCCATTCTAAACGTTACGATGCCAAGAACAATTTACGACGAAGTCAAGGAAGGACAAACCGACGATCAAGCCATAACAGGACTAGCCCGGAAGTGGGAAAGACTTCGGGATCAGCAACAACCACACACGCCACGGGATAACCGATTTTTCCAGGACCATCGACTAAACACTACCGGTGCCTGGGAATTTCATTCTAACGGCAAGTGGACCACCTTGGTCCCCACCACGCTGAGACCGCGAGTACTAACCTACTTTCACGACGACCCTGCAGCTGGCCACCCAGGCCGCGACGAAACACTTCGATCGATCAGCAAGTATTATACGTGGCCGGGTATCCGTCAAGACGTCGACCGTTTCGTCCGAAACTGCCTTCTTTGCTCCGCCGTAAAAAGTAGCCGTCGTAACAATCCGGATAGATTGCGTCCGCACCAACCAACAGCACCATTTGACACTCTAGGCATCGACTTAATGGGACCGTACCCACAATCACCGAGGAAGAAGAGGTTCATCCTGGTAATCACCGATTTATTTACCAGGTGGACCGAAGCTTACGCCATGTCAACATCCGACACTTCGAGTATCGTGCGCGTATTCAACAACGAGTTCTTCCCACGATGGGGGTATCCGCGCGCGATACTCTCCGACAACGGACCGCAATTTACGAGCCTCGCCTGGCAACGTTTCTGCTACTGCGCGCAAGTTCTACACTGGACCACAGCCGTCTATCACCCGCGGGCGAATCCGACCGAGCGTCGTAATCAGAGTTTGAAGGTCGGTCTCCGTTTACACCTTCTCGGCGCCGACCACACTCGGTGGGACAAACATCTACCCGCGGTGTTATTCAATCTACGGACCAGGAAGAACGCAGCAATCGGCATCTCCCCTAGCGAAGCGTTGCTAGGGCACAATTTAAAGCGTCCCGGAGAATGGAAGACGCCGTCGCAAACCGGTCCGACTCGAGAACAGCATCGTGACGCCGCCATCCGCCAGCAGCGTACTTACCAACAAAAGTACGCTCAAACAACTCCACTGGAAACCACAAAATACAGATCCGGAGATCTCGTCATGCGCCGAACGCATCCAATGTCTCGCGCGTATGACAATTTTCACGCCGGGTTCGCTCCGAAATGGTCGGGCCCATTTCCAGTGGAAACGCACGCTGGCGGCAACACATACTGGATTCGGCAAGACGACGGCCTAACCAAGGTACACTCGGACGATCTGCGCCCAGCACCCGCTGACCAGATGATTCAACCCCAGGACCAAGCCGAGGACCATCTCCAGGACCATCCCGAGGACCATCCCATGGACCAGCCCCAGGACCAACCCTAGCCAGCAGCAGATGACCACACCCAACCATGGACCAACCATCACGCCATCGCCCCCATAGACGACATCGCCCTCCCCTCTCAACGCAACCAGCGAAATGTGCGAAACTTAATGAGTGCGGGAAGTGTCGTTTTACAAAATAACTTCAGTGATGCGCGGTACCATACTAGCCTTCCCCTTCAACGCATAAATTTTAAATTGTTTTCTTTTTCTCCTTCAGAGACCCACTGTATTTGCTCCCAACCAATTTTAAATGTGTATGGTCGTCCCTAGTGCTGTGGTGGTCCCTTTTAATTTTTTCCCGCGGATACAAGCAATACGGACAATGAGCCGTCCAAGCATGCCCAATAAAGTTTTAAAGTATATCAATGTTATTTTTTTTCCACCCTCAATATTTTTTCTCAATGTATTTTTTAACTTCATTCGCTGGACGGACGACGTAATAAGTAAAAGCAAATATTTTCCCCATCTCCCCAATTACATGGACCCAGGACAATAAGACTATTTAATAAATAAAAAAAAGGGCCATGCGATATTTCATTTTGTGTATGTATTTATTTCATTTTCATGTCTGTATGTTTAGTTATAGTTGTATATTTAATATTCATAATTCATGTTGTAGAAATGTACCAGCGGGAAGCAATGCCGACTCACTCCCGAAAGCTGATTTTTGAATGCCAATATACTCTCTCTCTACGCCACTTCGCCTTTCCACGCCATCACCTTTCCACGCCATCGCCACTTCGCCTTCCACATCGCCAGTCAACCGACTTAACTTAAATTTGGCTATTTCTCACCAACATCCGAGATATACTCAGCCGGGTATATCTCACTCGTCTGGTGCCGGGGGAATTGTCGTAGCGGAGCTACTTCTATTTATCAATAATTAAATTCTTCGTAAGATTCCCCGGCATCGTATATACAGTCCAGCGGAAAACCAAATTTAAAATCACCGAGTAACTTTTTGGCCCTTAAAAGGACCTACTCGACGTGCGAAACTAACATCATGCGATTCAAACATCAATTCCATCACTTAACTTTTTGGCCCTCAAAAGGGCCCAACATCAGTCAGCGACTTGCGATTTTAAGGCATTTACGGGAAAACTCGCCTAAACGTCCTCAGAGCTTCACTCTATTACGCCCCGGTCGGTATATTATCTGTCTGGCGAACATAGGCATGTTCGACCGCCAAGGACACGACGATATCGGCCGGCAATCTTCTATAATCTACGTTTGCTTTCCTCGGAAGTTGACACCTCATCTTCCGAGAAAGAGACTAGCTTTATTTCCCCACAACTTTCTCAAGGACCGTTCCGACTACGCACTGCAGATGTCTGGGATACGTCGACACGTTCTCCCGCCAAGGACTCTGCGACATCACCGCGAACGGCACCTTCACTTCTACCGTAAAACTTCTCCCCGCCGACAAGACCTTGTCTTACGGGAAAGTTGTTCGGTAATTTCCCGCGAAACATCTGTCGTAATATCTCAATAATCCCCAGTAAATTCAGTTCCCCGGACACGTAATATATTTAGTGGCAACCGTAGAAACGTTTGCCGAAAACAAACTAAATATATTAATTCTCAAACGGCCGAAACAACGACTTCAAACTTTCTCGGCGTTCATCGCACTGCGTCCGAGAAAGTTACAATCTCCCGCGTAACTTCTGTCGAAAATATTCTAAGTCCCTACGCCAACTTAAGAACTTGCAACCGCAAACTTAAGAACGCGCCAACACTTCAGATCTCTACAGTGGTTCGGAACTCGGCAACATTACTGCACGGTAATTCGCCGACTACGTCCGCAAAGTGTTAGATTTCGCACCTTCATGTTACTTTTTCGCTGAGAAACTGTATATAACGGGGGGAAATAGCTCAAATTATTATCCTGGATCACCACCAGACCAAGTGAACATCAACTAGCGAACTACCAAGCGAACATCACCTAGCGAACTATCAAGCCTTCAACTGCCTTTGAGAAAACACTGAAGACCAGGAGACTGCTAACACAAGGGCTAGAGGTACCTTGCCTAGCCAGGACACGGACTTTGGCCGGAATAGTGCCACCCGGGAAATAGAAAGTTGCGGCAGGATAATTAAAGCCGAAGGAGTGAGGGAATTTTGTCGACCGCCAGGCTGTTTTACGTTAAATAAATTCAATCCGTTAATTCAAAATAAATCTTGTTCTTTCTACGCCAACTTCACAGCGCAACAATACAGCAGACACAAGAAGACCCGTTCGCGGAAAAGAGGCTAGTCCGGCTAGAACCTCCGCCGTAGCTCCGGCTACGTGTCACCCGACAATTCTACGCTCTTCAAGCTTACACGGTCCTTCTCAGGGCCGACTTCGTCCAGTAGCCTCTCGATCCAAGACATTGCAGTCGTCTTGGTGACCGTATAGTGCGCACCCTACTTAGGGCTACTGTGCTTCGCTTCGCAAGGATTCTACGCAACGCAACGAAAACGACAGCGCAGCGCTACGCATCGTTCACAGGCTTCACCTGCAATCAAGCGCCCTTCAGGCTCACGTTCCTTAACATATTCGGCCCTTTTCAGGACCGAATTAGCGAGGCTTCACCTCTCTGCCCTTCAGGCTACATTTTACCGAGGCTTCACCTCACGCCCTTCAGGCCACGTTTTCGGCCCTTAAAAGGGCCTAAACACATTTTAGAAACTTTTGTCGCCAAACTGAGCTACGTCCTAATTTTTATTAAATTCAATTCACCGGAGCGACAACAAGTAAAGCTTTCCTAAAAAAATTGACCAAAGTATTCTTTAGAAAAAAATCATGCAATTTCTCTTCAAAAAAGTAACTAAAATTTTATTTAAAACATTTATTACATTTTTTTATATTAGACTTGTAACATATGTTATATATACCGGGTGTTCATTAGATTGAATATTTTTAATGTTTGCTGTATTTAGTGTGACATAATTTGATAATCGTATCAAGATTAGTAATTATCACTTTTCAAAGTGGGAATTTCGCGATCGAGGGGGTCATGATCAAATGAACACCCAGTATATATATATAAGTGTATTTCAGATTTTTACTCATCAATACTTTTCTTGTTTCAAGTGATACAGAAGAAAAATAAGAAATAAAAAGAATAAAGAAAAAAAGAAAAAAAAAGATAGGGAAATAAAGTAAAAAGATAGCTTAGGACATTTGCAATAATTTATACCTCAATCTTGGAATGCCAAGTAAGGAGAGAAAAAGACGTAATTATAAAAAGGAGTGGCAAACTAGAAAAACTGCTCCTAAAAATAGCCTTAACCATGATTCCTCAATAGAGCACTTCGCTCCGCCAGAAAGCGGCGTTCATAATTCAATAGAGCACATCGCTCCGCCAAAAAGCGGCGTTCATCATTCAGTAGAGCACATCGCTCCACCAAAAAGCGGTGTTTACAGCTCAATAGAGCACATCGCTCTGCTAAAAAGCAACGTTCACGATTCAATAATGTTTCAACAACCGAGTACATTAATGAGCCCACTATAGCTCACCAAAATGAACCTATTATAACTGTATCCAATAAATTAAATTTACCAAATACTATTTCATTAATATATGATAAAACAGACAATCTGGTACAAAGAAATAATATTGCCAAATATCCAAAAAGGATACCCCCTGGTTTAATTAATATAGGCAACTCATGCTATGCGAATGCTTTATGCCAAAGTTTATTTTGTTTTAACCAAGTACTCACAGAAATATCTAACTTGAAAGGGACCAATAATATATATCAGAATAAAATTGCTTACGAATTACTGAAATTGGCAAATTATTATAAACAAGGTGTACATAATGAAAACAGCTGTAAAACTTTGCTACAAACTGTTGGAAAACCTTTTAGTGAAACAAGTCAGCAAGATCCTGATGAATTATTAACCCTGGAGTAGTGACGCCTTGTCTCATAGACCGCATCAAATTATTTTTGTAGTTCACAATGTAACCACTAGGAGTCACTGGCAGTCCACCCATATACCTTCTCTAGGTGCAGTGTTCAGTTGTCTGCTGAAGTGACATAACCTCAACTCACTATTATATTTGGCGCCCAACATTTCGGCTCCGATATCCATTAGAACAAATTTATTGCTTGCAATTAGCAAACAAACTAAGATATCATAATCATATACAAATTTAATTGGGTAGTTGAATATTATACATAGTTGTATGAAATATGGAGAATCAGAGAGGCAAGGACAAACCATACAACTTGAGACCTAGTTATGTACAAACTAATAAAGCAGTCGACTCTGAATTACCTTATTTACGACCTACCATACCTCAAGAAAATTATTTAAATAACGAAGAAGAAGTTACTGATAGGCCTACGTTAGAAAACTCTACAACATGTCGATCGAATACATCACCTATTAATACTAATCCAATCATAACACATAACAGAACATAACCTAATGGACCAATTATCGTTATTAATAGGAAATCTACAAATACAACTAAATGAGAAATTAAATGACCAATCTAAACAATTTGAAACTAAATTAGAAACTAAATTTGAAGACCAATCGAAACAACAAGAAAACCGTATTTTAAAATTAGAAGCAAAATTATTCACACGTAATCTAAACGAGGTCAAATTCGAAATAAATATTGTAAAGACGACAATGCAAAACAAAATTACAGATGTAGAAACTTCATTAAATGATAGAATCACTGAAGTCAATCACAATATTACCAACACCCAAAGACGAATCACAGTTTTAGAAAACCAAATTGAAAATTCGATCAATACGGAGGAATTAAATCGGAAATTAATAGAACACGAAGCAAATGTAAACGATTTATTAAATGATTCACAAAGCAATACAATAAATCAAGTCGAAAACATGATATCGGATTTTAAAAACAATACAACTTTACCACAAACGACTCAAATACACGTAACTTGCACGGGCGGCGGAAACGATAATTCCCTTAATTGCATGCCTACATTACCGAAATTCAATGGGAGACAGAGCAATCCAAATGAGTACATACACCGTCTAAACCGATATTATCAACGAATTGTAATAAGAAAAGGTAATAATAACAACGAAGAAGACCAATCTTACCTGGAAGGAATCGCGGCAAGATGGTGGCAATTGGTGAAAGACGACATAATTAACTGGGAAGAATTTAAGAAAGAATTTTTGTGTCAATTCTGGAATCGAGATGTCCAAAAGGGAACTAAGCTAAAGCTCGAATTAGAAAAGTATAGGATTGGAGGAAAGTTGACCAGAAATGAATATTTTACTGAACGGGTATTGGTAATGAGATATATGATCCCGGAACCAACAGAAGAAGATATCATAGCCACACTTGTAAATCATTTTGAACCAAGAGTACAAGATGCACAGAGAGTACAAAATATTACCAAAATTAAAGAGTTTGCGTGTTTATTACAACGAGAAGTCACTGATGAAATTAACGGCGGAATAAGAAGACGAAACTCGTGGGAACATAAACAATGGCTCAACGCACAAAGCCGACCAAACTTCCGAAATATTCAACAAAATCAACAGGGAAGATATTCAAATCAAATGCCAATATATACCGACAGGCAACCACAAAGAAACCATCCATACCACGGTAATAATAACAACAACGACCGATACACAACGCAAGATACAATAAACCTAACTTCCAGATGAACCATAATAATAACAATAATAACAATAATTATAATAATAGACATCCTGGACCTATACATACACGATTTGACTTTCAGACACCACGTCACAAACATATCCAACACAGGAACAACAAAGAATTTGCCACATGGTTGCTACATCTGAAAAAACACTTAACAATAACACAAACATGCCGACTGTAAATCAATCACGACATACCTCACCAACGCGGAGTTCGGAAAACTCTCCTGCGCTGGTGAAGCATTAAACCCGTATGAAGAGAAAAACGAATTGGAGAATAAATACATCACTAAGACACCAATGGGCACAAACTCTTCATCAGCGCCAATTAACGATGAACATAATTTAAGGGACGAAACAGTTTTACATACGCAATACAAGCAGCAGATTCCAATATTTAATTTATATTGCGACAGAGAAAGTTTACTCGAAGAAGAAGATATTAATAGGCTTGATCAAGAAGAAAATAGAAATATCGGATGTCCTGAAATAAACATGAAATTAAATGGAATACAGGTAACAGCACTTATAGATAGTGGAAGTAACATTACTTGCATAACAGAAACATGGTTTAACTTTAACAAATCTAAAATGGGACAATATGAAGAATTACCACTATCAAATACTTACATAACTACTGCACTTAGTCAAAAATCGAAACGAATAGCAAAAATTATCCTACTTAAAGCTGAGATAGATGTATATAATTTTGATATACAATGTGTCATAATACCCCAATTAGTAAAGAACTGTATATTAGGGACAGATGTAATAAGTATGCTAAAGATGGAAATAAACTTCAATATTAATGAATTAAGTATTAAAACTAAGGATAATATGAATATTATTTTGAAGTTTGGAGAAGCAAGATATGAGAAAATAGAATGTAAGTTAATATACTACGACGATAATAAAATATGCGATCAGTATGAGGTGAACAATATAAAGACAGAAACGGCAAACGATATGAATCAGTTATTCAATGATAATAAACTAATGACCGAAGTGTAGAAACAAGAGATAATGAATTTAATATTGAAATATACAGAAGTATTCTCAGATAGTCCTGGACGATGTAATGTTTACAAACATAAAATAAAAGTAGAAAATCCCGAACATTTCAGAGCTCAATGTTATCCGATCCCCATCAACCTTCAAGAAGCTGTCGCTAACAAAATCGAACAAATGCTAAACAAAAACATTATTGAATCCTCAGAAAGCCCATATGTAAATCCCATAATAATTGTAACTAAGAAGAGTGAAGAGATATATTTCCCCAAGTGAAGACATACAGACAACCAAAACAGTGATATCAAAACCTAAATAAAAACTCAAGTGAAAACTCCAAATCGAACTATGTACAATACCCCATGTAATCCCCATTGACAAAGAATGTAAACTTTATGTGAATTTAATAATAAAAAAAAAAAAACAATATGTGAACTTATTTATGTGTGTAGTCAGAACCGAACAGTGTATATAGGTTAATTAATCCTCAAACAATAACCCTATAAACCAGTATATTCCCCCCCCCCCCCCCGTTATATGAACTCATAAGTGTTACCAGTGCCCCAAAATGAACATAAATCAACATAGGAGTATAAACCTAGTGAAATAATTGTATGTTTAACAAAGGTGAATTAATAATATTATCCTTCATAAACTATATAATTAGATGCCCCAAGTGGCAATACCCCATTGTGTTTCAGTTTCTAATAAACCAGATATTAGTGCAGAACACGGAAAACTATGAATAATTAATAATGTCAAATCAATATATATAGTCAACCAGATGTTCTATATGAAGTATTTACAGTGTTACATACTCGTAAGTTATTATGTTTTTTATTTCATGTTCATTCAAGATCATTTTCGTTGTTGTGTTTATTATGTTATTATCCAATCTTTTAACTAGTTTAAACATCAAAATTCGAGCATATTTGCAATTGTATTACAATAATTTGATACTGTTCCAGCATAAAATTATTTAAGGGACATTTATAGCAATACAAATATTCTAGTTGCAAGTTTCAATAGACTATAGAAAGCAAGTAATAAATTGCGCATATAAAATATCTGATTTGAATTACAAAAAAAAGAAGAAAAAGAAATAAATTAGTAGATGAATCACATGAAATTAAAACTCGAGTGAAGAAGAAGAAACAAAATAAAAAATATAACAGATGTTGCAACAAGAGAGAGGTGAAGGGAGAGAATAAAAAATTTAGTTTAAAAAAGATATTTTTGAATAAGTTGGATTGAAAAATAATCTATTTTTTTTTAAATGTGCGTGGATCTGAGATGGATAGCGGAATCAAAACGAGCCACAACCCGAGAAGAATAGGATATACATGTAAATATATAAATGTTCCTATAATAAATAATTGTTGGTAAAATATTATAAGGAGACTAATTATTACATAAATAAGATAGATATATAAGAGGAAAACAAGTTATTTGTGTTATTATAAGAGACATAACAAAAATGCTCACTTTTACAGGAATTTTATAATTACAAGTTTGATAACAAAAAAGACATGATGTTTAACCAAACATATATTGAAAATATTGCATTCAAGCTTACCCGACTTGACCAGAAAGTGGATGAAACAATGATAATCACCAAAATTTTGAGTATTCTTCCAGAACACTACAAACATTTTTCAAGTGCATAGGATTCGACCAATTCAATGGACAGAACCTTGGAAAACCTGAAGGCTAGGCTGGTATATGAAGAAGTGAAAGTTTTAAGTGATAGTGAGAGTGTAGCTTTTAAAACTGAATCTCAAGGTAGGTCTAGGGATGTAAGATGTTATTCATGTAAAGACTTTGGTCACGTTCGTCAGAACTGCCCAGTCTAAATAAATCGAAGTTTTGTACCTATTGTAAAAAGTCAAATCACTATGAAAAAGATTGTTTCTTGAAGAACAAGTCATTCAAGTCTAAAATAAAGTCAACTGGGGTAACTTTGTACCAGGTTTTTGCTTTTTTGTGTAGCTGTAGATGCACAATAATTATATATTCCATCCAATCTTCTTAATTAACTGTGCAATAGTTTCAAGTGTGTTTTAAGGGTAAATGTCACAAAACGCTGAATTTTCAAATATAAAATTTTTAAATTTCTGTTTAATAAAAATTATGATATGAATATCATACTGCAAATAACATTTACTAAGGAGTAACGCTGGTTAAATGGCAGAGCTGATTTCCTCTCCTTATCTTAAAAAAAAATATTTCAACATTGGGCGTCACAAAATAAATGCCAGTAGTTCACGCTAACAGAAATGCTAAAATAAAATATTAGTTATTATATTTTACAAATTCGTTTGTGATTATTGAAATTTTAATCTTTTAAATATATATTGACAACAAATAAAACTTCAGTGTGTTTGAATTTTAATGAAAAATAGTAATTTTTCCTAACCTCTGATGAAATTGTCCCACATTTCAGACGAAACTTTAGTTATAACAATCAAAGACTGCCAAAATAAAAAGTTATTTGTATTGCAATATGATTGCTAGTTCAGTATTCATCAAAAAATGTTATATAAGAAGGTGAAAGTTTGTCAGTAAGTAAATTATCTAAGTTTTAGTAAACGTGAACGACTGGCACCGGCTGTGAACGACTGGCAACGGCAGTGAACGACTGACACCTACCGCCATGATACAACGCTCAACTGGACATTTCTTTGTAATTTGAAGACCAGATATAATTTAGGTTGAGTAAAGATTAACTCAAACATGTTCATTCAAACATTTAATAAAAAATATCCAGAAATATCCTACATTTATGTTTAGGTATCTATTGTTATTGTTCAGTAGAAATATGGAAATATTGAAACACAAATGAACATATTATAAAAGAACAAATAGTATATAACATATATAGGCTACCTTGTTTACAACTTCAGTTCTTTTTTTAACAAATTTAGTTAATATGAATGAAAAAATGAAAAATGTGACCACTGCAAGATTAAACATTTAACATAATATGGTAATATGTATACACAAATAAACATATTATATTATAAAAAACGAATAGTATAAATCTAAAATATAGGCTATTAACTTAACTACAAATATTGCTTTGGTCAACAGCATTGTACATCAAGGAACTTCATGTTGCGATATTGCGTTGTTGAGATAAAATTAATACAAATATGCTTACTTCTAAACAGGGAAGTTAACCTACTAGGAACAAACTTAACATAGACTATTTTGTTAAAAAACACTTTTTGCACCGCTAGATATTTGGGAAAATTTCTTGTCATAGCAAGTTATTTAAAGGACGTTTATAAACTTGTAAAAAACACGATTACCCTTGAGAACAATTGCAGGGGTAGGGACAATCGCTTTGATCTGGGTTACCGACACGGATGCAAGGTCTGTATCATCCACAATAAACAGTGTGTTCTCTTTGGAGCAGTTCTTCATAAACAACACTTCCACTTCATCGTTTTTTACAGAGCTTTGGCACACTCCCATGAACTGCTTTGTTTCACTTTTTTTCCCTTTTTTTATTTCATATTCAACAATAACGTGGACACCTGAAGCTAGAGCATTTGCCAAAACTGGGCCACAGGCGTTCCCAGCATACACCGTCATTAGATTCTCTGATCCAGTTTTATCAGGTTCATCATGGTAAGATGGGTCTTCTTCCTCAGAAGATGTGAAGACCTCCTCCACTGAGAGCTTCTTCTTAGGGAGGACGGCTTGACTAGATTCAATTGAATTGGCGTCATCTAGCTTACTGAAGTGGTAATGATGGCACTTAGTGCCGCATTCAAAGCACGACAATGTTCGGGTATACATTGGTCCACAATTTGACTAAGTTATTTGGTGGACCTTCATGATTCCCTTGATAGGTGGTACTTCAAAATCTGCAACCACAGATTTCATTTGTTGTATATCTTCAACCGGGATTTCATACATTACTATGTGTTAACTTTTAGTTGCTTCTACAAATTCTTTGGCGCACGTGACATCTTTTCCATGGAGCACTGTCTGGTCTGCACCTCTCTTAAGGGTCCCACCAACACCATCCATGGGACCCTTTCCATGTCCGGCCTCAGTGAAGTTCCACGAAAAAGTTTGAAGTTGTGGAAAATATTCTGGCAGCATAGTTTTCGAAAGATACATGTTGTTTCGGTTCCTATATTGACTAGAAAAAGTGTTTCCTACATTGCGTGTTTCGGAAAAGTCCCTGGCAGACATGTTGAAGATTGGTATCATGTGTGTCCACACTGCATGAGATTGGTGATCAAGGTAGTCGCACACTGTGGCAAAGCACATGCTCTCACTTTTTTCGTTGACATAGGCATACCTAATCCCAGTGTTAAGTGAGATTTGTTTTTTGCTTGCACCAAAGTGCACTGATTGGACTTCAGTCGAGTATTTCGCCACATAGTTTTCACTGAAATCCATTCTGAAGATCAGTGTACCTTCAGCAAGATTTTCAATACTCGTTTTGAGAGAGGAACTTTGATGATGAGCATAAAAAACATGCGTCTTGAAGGCTTCAAGCTCTTGTTTGAAGTAGGGAATCAAATGCGATGATACTCTCTTTCTCTCTATGATTTTTACTGTTTTCTTTACTAATCGTACTTTATTTTTTATGTTTCTTTTTTCCTTGAGTGTGACCCATTTACAAAACTTTTATTTTTACAGCTTTTACACTGCCCCATGAAGCACTTGTCTTCTTTTGTGGAACAAACTACTGCATTAAGGACTTCTCTCGGGATTCTTTCAGTTATCACTTTGGTGTTCTTCAGGGCATCAACTAAAAATCCCATATTGGCATGCTTGATGCAAGCGCAGGTCTTGTGGTCTGATTTTTTCGGGAATGTTACCCAGAAAGGCCGTGATCGGTAAAAGGTTGAACGAGAAATATGAACTTTATTTTCTGCCATGAATCTTTTATAGAGATTTTCAATGGTGTCCAACAGCACTCTGCGTTGTTTTTTTATCTTCCCCTTCGTAACGAAATCCTTCTTCCCTGGACACATTCTACTTACTGCATCCTCTTCATAGAACTTCACTAGTTTATCGGACAATTTGTAACGAACACTTTTCTTCTGGTTTCGTTGATACACAAATGTATTCTCATTTTCAAACATGGGTTTGCTGGGCGGAATAATGTTCTTAAAATATTTTTGCACTCTGTACTTTTTCAGCACATCTTTACCAATAGCTTTACGTACTATTTGTTTATTACGTTTGGTTTTAGACACTTTTTTAAACTGTGACTCCAGCTGTTTTTTCAGAGTTATACATAAAAACAACTGTTTTTTGATATGCGGAGAAACTTTTCTCGTCCTACTATTTCTTTCACTTGCTTTCTAGGCGAGGGCGAAGTTACATCCTCCATCTTCTTCTTTTCTCTGTGAAGCCTTTTCTTGTACTTTTCAACTTTTTTCTCCAGCTCTTTAATAATTTCACTCTGTTTTTTAATTGTCCTGTACGATTTAGCTCTGTCCTTTCGTACTTGCTTTCTTCCCCTTCTCCTTTGCACTGATTCTACATCATCTGCGATAGGAGAGTTTGGTGGAGTTTCTGAAATTGCATTTTCAATCGCCTGTTTCCTCTTTTTCTGCTTTTGGTGCCTTTCTTTCCAATACTTTCGCATCCTTCTTTTTTCTCTTTCGTTCATGTCTCCTATTCTTTTCACCTTCTTTTCTGCTCTTAACTTGGCCATTCTTTCTCTATCATATTTTTTCTTGGCTTCCTTTTGTTCATCTGTCATCCTCTCTAATTGTCTTCTTTTCCGCAGTCTGGCAAGCTCCTTTTGTCTCTCATATTTTTCTTTGGATGAAGGATTTTTTTTTGGCCCCATCTTCACAGAGGAACTATCTAGAAATAAAAATAAAAAATAATATAACAATATAATATAATATAACAATATAACATTTGGTTAGTATTAAAAATGTTACAACAGTGGAAACGAGTATTCTTGAGCAAAAAAATGAACAAGAATAGTTCGACGTCAAAAGGTAAAAGTTTTGCCAAAATCCGAAATGTTAAGGAAAATATAAATGAAAACTTAAATATAAACAATTTCCACGGTAGAATATTTCATTCTACACTTAAAACAGTAATAATAAGCATTAAAAGTAACATAGCATAAATTCCTGTTATATCGCGCCAGTCGTTCACAATATTCCACGTCGTTCACGTGAACAACTGGCGCGTGAACTACTGGCAAATTTGAGCTGTAGTCGTCAGTAGCAGACGTATTAATAACTGGGTGAGGTGAATATTTGAGGTTAGGGCCTAAGCGTACTTACACTATTGAAATACTCAATTCTGCTTTCTGTATAAATAAAAGTTCTAAAGTTATTTAAGTGAACGACTGGCAGTACAATTAAGGTCGTATTAAAGGTTTCTTACCTGTTTTTCAATATTTTTCTCCAAAACTTCTTAAAACATCGCAACTAAAACAACTCTCACTAACTCGTAGAACACTATTACTAGCATAGTGAGAGATTTGGCGCCAAACGATCTTCCGTTGTTCCGTATTCGCTGTTTTCATTTTAGCCGTCTTTGACTTGCTGCAACTCGGGGACTGGCTTTAGATGATAAAAAAAAAATACTTTGCAGACGTGTTTGATTTGTTTTGATGTTTGATATTGCAGCAGACGATCCTTTAACGTTATTAGTAACGTTGTTATGTGACATAAAAACATTGTCGACCTTTTTATTTTTGAGTGAACATTGATTTAGTAGGCTGGTGACAGTGAACGACTGGCAAATAACACTTAAATATGCTATTTTTATTATTGAATACATCTTTATTATAACATAAAACAATTTGTGGTGGCAAGGTAGGAGGTTAAATAATAAAACAACATATTATTACTAAAAATATTTTATTTTATTTTGCATTTGACCTTCAAGGACTCATTATCTTACATTTTGTGACATTCACCCTTAAAACACATGACATATCTTTATTTTTAATGTAAATAGAAGTAAACCCCATTTATATATAGTGGTACAAAGTTACGCCTAATCTTGGGGTTACTTTTTACCTTGTTGCCAGAAACCCATTTAAAATCAATGTAACTCAACCTCCAAGCACTATGGATAACTTTAGACCACATTAATTCAATTTAAAAATATGTAAGAGTGTTTTGGAATCATCCTTACATTTTTAATGTTGGTAATTTTCTTTATGTAGGCAGGTAAAATGATCTCTTAGAAATGCTACGTAACTTAAGTTAATAGTAAATCACCTAAAATGCACTTAAAATATAGTTTCTTATCTGTAAATTGTAGTTAAAAACTTACCTTTGAGTTTGGTTTATTGGAAAAATGTAAAAATTTTATTATAAACTTGAAAAATAATTCAGTACAGGTCTAAGAACTTATGTTACGTATTGTAATATAGGTTAGGAACTATTAACAATATAATTAATTTAAACAGGAAAAATTAAATTAATTACAATAAAATATATATACTAGTAGGATTCAAACTCACCCTCTTGTACAGAAGCCTCTTTCACAATGAACATACCTCGTTTATTTACAACTTTAATGTCTTCTTCAGAAATTTTTTTAATAATGTCACAACATTCATAGTATTTTTCATCTGCTTTTTCTGGCCACACCCAACTTTTCCCTTTTCTAGCCATACAAACGTATGTTGTAGTTATTTTCAGTATGCAAAAATAAATTCACTTCAATCACCATTCCTGGGAATAGTTTTTCGTCATAAGAAATAATCACATAGTCGTCAACAGTTATGTCAGAAACAAGGTTGATGGATTTCACTGTCTGACCATTAGGTGCATCTGACAAATTACCTGGGTTTTCTAGAACTATAGGTGTTTCCCAAGCAGTTGATGGTCCAGAACTCTCAGATTCTTCACAAGCAACTCTGTAAATACAGAGGTTCTCTGTAGTCCACATTTTCTCATTCCGCCATGTTTTCGGTCCTGATCTTCTAAGCTAAGCATTGGCTGCTTGTTTTATTTTGTTTTCGTCTCTCTGTTTTCTTTTTTTCTCATTTACGTTTCTTTCAGTTCCTTTTCCTTTTCTTTAAGTTCATAAAATTGATTCACCTCTTCCACAGAAACACTTCTTCCGGGTTCAACTGGCAGTTTCATTTTCTTTACTTTCTTAATAGTTAGATCAGTTTCTCTAGTGGTTTCAATATACTTTTGAAATTCTTGGCTTACATGATTGACAGTACTGAGTTAATTTCTTACATACTCAGGAAGGTCATTAATTACTCTCTGACAGTTAAGTGGATATAAACTTTGTTCAATAAATAGTTTGGATATAAACTATTTTCAAAGACTTTTTTCAATAAATCTTGAACTTTGTCACAACCCATATCCAAAGTTTTCTTTATCAGTGCTACAAATGTTCCTTTTGGAAGTGCAACCTTTTTCTTCCCTTCTGGTGTAGCTCTCCAATCGTTAAGAATACATCTCCAGTCTGTCTTCAGAGAAGCAAAATAGGCAAGATCAAGAGGCTGCAGTAAGTGGGTTGCATTAGCTGGAAAACATATGAACGAGATATTATTAACCTCACAGATTTGAAGTGCATTGATGGAAATGTGTGCAGAAAGGTTGTCACAAAGTAAAACTATTTTTCCAGACAAGTTTTCTTCTTTTACCCATGGTGTATTGAAAGTTTCTGAAGCCAGTCTTCAAAAATATTTTGTTCGATCCATCCACTATCAGAAACATTTAGTCGAGATCCAGGTGGTGCATTTATCAGCCACTCTCCCCATTTTTGTTTCCCTTCAAAAATTAAATATGTAGGATTCTTCACATATTCCAGAGCACCTGACCCAGAGTATTTCCACAAAACACTGCAGTATAACAGGTTTTTGTTTGATTTAGTATTTTCTCAGGGTGGCACAAGTTTCTTGGAAAAAGAAGTTTTTTTGAAGATGGAATATCATGGAAACCACTTTCATCAAAGTTGAAAATGTTTGATGCTGGAACCCCTTTAACCTCCTGTTCATAATGTTTAAAGAAGTCACGGAAAATTTCTTCATTGACTGCGGCTCTCTTCTGGCTAATATTTCTAACAAAACATTCTTTCAACTGCACCTTATTTCGTTTCATGAAAGACTTTCCCATTCATACGCGGGCATGTTATTTGTAAAACAAGACATATTTCTCTTGTGGGAGTCTAAGAAGGCCTTTATAATACACCTTAAATCAAACAGTCCAATTGGAATTCTCATTCTACTAATAAATAAGCAATGTTCCATGAAAGATAGCTCCTTGTCTTCAGTGAATCTAATTGGTCTTCCAACATTATTTCCATGTTTATTTGTCAACTTATTGATTAATGTTTGCCTTGGTGTACTATATTTTTTAGAAGCTTCTTTGGGATACTTTACCGTCACAAATTTCTTTGAGAGCGCCCTCCAACTCTTCCGCACTCCGCAGTATACCTTGTTTTATTACCATAAAGTCTTGTCCCAGACAATCTTTTGCACACTCTGGGCATGGTGCAATACCTGAACAAAAAAACAAAATTAATATTGTCTTATAGTATAATATAGAGAAGTGAAATTAGCTAATAAATGTTTACTGTACAGTACAGTACCTGTATTGTATATTAACAACAGGTCACTTAGGAAGATATTTAAAGTTATAACTTAACTACTTGTATAATCTTTTTTAATTATAATAAAGATAGATGCTTTTTTATTAAAATATATTTAGGCTATAGTATTGTAGTTAAAATAAACTGTATTGTAACTTTAAATATAAAATACAGACATGATTTTTCTAATGGCATGTGTATTGAGGTACCTTTGTACTGGTCTAAAGTTACCCCAAAAGAATAACAAAATGAAGTTAGCATTTTTATCTTTTTATTTAATAAATTTGAAGTGAGAGAAACTCTAATTAATGCAATGTCTTGGTAGTAAAAGACGGTTTATTAGGATTGTAATAAAATAGCAATAGTAATAATGTAAAGATATACTTTGACAACTTGAAATTGCCCTTATTTTTCACAAGCTTTGGATGCTCTCATTCAGGGCCGGAACTAGGAGATTTGTCAGAGGAGCAAAGATCAGTTTGTAGCCCCTACCCCTCCCTTCCTCCTCCCTCCCCACTATTAAAATATAATACCTCCATAAGCTATTTTTTTAAGATGCGGTAGTTGAAATTACATGCCATATGTATGTTATGAAGAAGTTTTATTTATGAAAAGCACTTATTTATTACATTAATACACTTATACATGACTTATACAAATATTTTTTTGTATTTTATAAAATTGCTATCTTATATTTAACAAATGTTATGAAATCTTACAATTTGTAACACAATTGCAACTACGCAAAAAATTACGTTTAAAATGTCATTTTAGCTTGGTCGGAAGTTGGAATGTTATGTATTGTACCTAAAATTAAATTCTTCGGGCCTTCTTAGCTGCAAATGTATTGACGATGTCATCAAAGTTGATAAGAGAATCTCGTTTGTGTTCAATTGATATAATGCTTAGATTAGAGAGTCTCTCCTGTCCCATTGTACTTCTCATGTAGTTTTTGATGATTTTCAGTTTGCTAAAACTTCGTTATCCAGATGACGCTGTAACTGGCAGCGTGAGAAGCATTCTCAGTGCGGTAGTGATGTTAGGGTAGCCTTCCTCCAGTTTATATTTATAAATAAGACTTAACATTTCTTTTGATGTGGCTTCTTTTAATTCATCATCAACTGATAAAGCGTGGTGCTTGGAACTTTCTATTTCAAATTTAAATTCTTCATTGTTGAGATCTGCAGTGTAGATGTTTGACAATTCTTCTGCTTTCATTTTTAAATCTTTTACTTGCATTTCTTTGATTAGAACTCCATTCAAAAATCCAAACCTGCTGTTTATGTTGTCCAAAGCCTTAAACCTGTCACTGAGTTCCGTAATCCTCCGGTCAATAACCTCTAACATGGCTACTTGGTACACATTCTCAGCACTTGTCGGAGCTTCATCACCACACAGCTCATCAGGCATTTTTTCTTCGTCTTTTTTCTGAGAACTCAGAAGGTAGGGGTAAGTCATTCATACTTGCTAAAAATGTAACCTCAGTAATGGCCTCAGATGGCGCAAACTCTCTGCAAGATTTCAAGAACGTTAAAAGACCTTGAAGATTCCGGGCAGCCAAATCCACTGTAAGATCTTTTCTTTGCAAAAACTCATTGACATGATTGATCTTTTTCAACAAAGCATGCCAAAAACACGCCAAAACGATGAATTCAAGTTTTCCAATATTTTTCAAAAGGGATCATGCCTCACTCTTAGTTTGAGGTGTTGACAGATCATTTTTTTAAGATCCTCTATAGCCTGCAAAACTTTACCATAATGTTTATACACAGCTTAAACAGCTTCTAATCTTGCAGACTATCTTGTCTTACTTTCAGGTTTTAATGTCAGGGGCACATATTTTCGTAAAACTTCCCAGCGTGAAGTTGAAGCCACAAAGAAAGAATACATACTATTCAAAGTTCCGAAAAAAGTCTGAGCCTCAATAGTAGCACTGGCCGCATTAGCACGAACTAAATTGAGGGAGTGAGCAGCACATGGGACAAAATATGCTAATTCGTTCTCCTGAAGTAGTCTGGACTGAACAACTTTATATTTCCCCGCCATATTTGCCCCCTTGTCGTAGGATTGACCTCTACAGCTCTCTACGTTAAGTTCATCTTTGTCTAATTTTTTTAGGATTTCTTGGCTGAGACCTTCACCTGTTTTGTCACTAACTGGGAAAAAATCTATAAAACTTTCTGATGTATTTGTTTTGACATAGCAAACTACTTGAGTCATTTGCTCACTGTGGCTGATATCAGGAGTGCAGTCAAATATTAAGGAAAAATATTTCGCATTCAAGATGTCTTGTATTATCTTTTGCCCTATGTTATTGGCAATAATTTCAAGGAACTCATCTTGTATTTTATGTGAGAAATACGAGATTTGCCCTTTCTTATGCCGTTCAATATGTTGTTGAAGAGGGACACTGCAATGCGATATAAGTTCTATTGTGTTCAAGAACTTTCCACTGGGCAGGTTGCTGAAATCACAGTCTTCTTTAATTCTTCGGAATGTACTCCCTTGCTTTGCTAGGAATAGAATAGCATTGATAATACAGCGAAGTACCGCCTTCCAGTGAGACTCTTCTTGATGGATCTGGTTTTGGAGTTCTGCATCAATACCTCCCTTTCCTAAACAAGATTCTAAAGCTTTCCACGAACAAAAGCAAAGTTTGTGGTTGGATGAATTTTCATGTTTAGGCAATTTTTCACTGAGTTTTTTCCAATTAGTAAGTCCTTTTTCCTTAGCTAAGGAAGACGCTTGATGTAACACTAAGTGCGAAAACAGGCTGCAAGGAACACAATATAGAGCTTTATTACTTTCACTATAGCATAGCCATGATCGCTTTACTTTTGATTTATTTTTGAGAACTTTATAAAACCAATCTTTGGTTAAACTACGTCCTTCTCTGCTGCTATTAATTAAATTTGGCTCAATCAGATTTTCAGTTCTCATTTGTACTATGTATAACACCTTCCCGAATCGGAAAAACTCTGTGGCCATGAACCAGGATCCGAAAATCAAAGGGAAACTCGGATGTTTCTTGAAGACCAGTTGAAGGATGTGGACAAGATAATAATTCATCTTCGTTTGCTACACCAGTATGACTCAGTTTCTTGCAAAGTTCGTCATGTTGCATGCCTTTCTCTTCAGCTTTAACGTCATCTAAAATATTAAAAGACGTATTAAAATCCATTATTTAGTTTATGATGAACCAGACAAAAATGTGTGACCATGAAATAGGGTTCTTTAAGGCAAAGGGGAACTCACCAGGGTGTCTACCAGATTTTCCAAACAAAATTCCCGACTTTTCATGACCATTTAAAAAAAAATCCCGACCACAAACTCAGTCCATACTCCTTGATCCTACGCCTTTTCCCGACCATTAAAAAAAAATTCTTTACCAAAAAACCCGGATTTGTTACCTTTCTTTTAAAACTACCTGATCAATGTTTTTAACACATTAATTGAATAATTAGGAAATATATTTTAACAATGTTTCAAACTAAAAATATGTATCTAAGAAAGCCTGTAAAAAGCCTTATTAATTAAATAATTTATATTTGTTGAAACTATTAATTGAATCTATAGATGGGGTATTAATAAAAGAATAATAGGTGTATAATAAATACTTTATTAGTATATATTTAAAAGTGTACAGTCCATATTGCAGACAAATTTTATTACAGGTAATAACCCTTTGATAACAACAAATTTTAAAACTAAAATAGGATCAAACTTAAACTCAAACTTCACTCTGGTCAGCATCAAATACATTATATTGACAACGCCTTATTGATGTTGGCCTATTAATGGAAAAGAAATAGTTTAAAAAATGGAAAATAAATTGTTTACATAATGAACCATAACTTGATCAGTCTTAGATTATCACAATATTAGAATTAAAACCCTCTACTGTTTCTCACAGTTTAAACAACAGTGTAATATGAGTCAAATTTAACAAGTAAACTAATAAAGAAGAAAACAAAAAGATAAATAACAAGTAAATAGAACATAAATCTTAACAAATAAATAGAACTAAAAAAAGAAATACAACGATTATCACATGTATTCCCTCATTATTGCACACTTCTACATCGAGAAATGTTAAACTTACTCAGCCTTAGATTATCACAATATTAGTAAAAAATAACAACCATTGTTTTTCTTAAGAAAGTAGTAGAATATGAATGTAAATGAACAAACAATAATGTAATATATATATTAATATTAATGAGGATACAAGTAACAAGTAAAAAATAATTATGGAACTTGAAAAAGGTAAAACATTTACAAAATACTTGTTTTCATTACTGTACGATGTAGATCGTGGAAATTAATATGATAAAAAAATATAATCGTAGTTAGTCAACTGAGTTATAATTTAAGAATCCAATTAAGTTGCAAATCAAACAAATACAGGTTAACTAAAAATAGGCTTAAACTTATAAATTTTTACTTGATCAATCTTAAATTATCACAAACATTTAAACAGTTTTTACGCGAACAGATGTACTGGCCACTGTGCTGCCTACAATGTCTTATAGGTTTCTTTTTAAATCTGTTATTTTCTGTTCAATCTTAGCTACATCTTTTGCAGTCTCTGTGACGATTTTCCTCTTCTTTTCCTCTAACTCTTTGGTTAGTGCAGCGATTTTTCTCTTCTCTGCTTTGGCTTTTGCTTCTTCATCCATTTTTTCTTTCTTGGATTTCAAAGCTTCTTTCCAACGTTGGTTTGCATTTCTAACAGACAGGATCATTTCTTTGTTGATTAGCAATCTGGTTATTCCCCCACAACTCAGGATGCTATCATACACCAGTCTTTGTGCAATTAATGATTGCTCGCTTAGGTTTTCAACTATTAGATCACCATTTACAGAAAAGCCTCTTTCAAGAGTGGCATTTCCATGGGAAAGTGGTAAAAGAATCTTGATAACTTCTTTAAGAGACTCTCCTTTCATCTCCTCCAGGAGTATGGTCCAAAAGGTGTCCAGTCTTGTCTCTCTGCTATAAGTCTTGCATTCTTGAATGACAGTCGCATCATCTATAGCAGCACGGTACTCCCTATCAGCTTTTTGAGCACATGTGGCAGATATTAAATTACTCCCTTCCAAGATTTCTAAGGCCTTAGTCATGTTCTTTGTTGCAACTTTTGTATTTGCTTCGGTTATTTCTTTAGGATTCAAGAAGGTAACTGCTTCAGTTAGCTCATACTTCAGTGGGCATTTTTCTAGTAGTTTAGACGCTAACGATACTAGGCACAGCTTACAATCAGATTTTAATTTCAAGATGTCTATATCTTTCACGTCAGAACATTTGCGCAAGGCACTCTTTGCTGCATATCCCAGGTCTATGGCCTTTGCCGGGTGAAGATTTCCTTCAGCATTGAGATCTATAAGCTTTAAGGGCTGTTTCTTCATAACCTCTTCTTTCACCACCCTTCCCATACAACACCTGAGTATGGCCAGCAACTCCCCATGCAGAAACGGAACCATGGGCTTGTCCGTTTGGAATTGTCTTAGGAATGGTTCAATGTCCTCGGCAAGAGAGACAAACAAAGAGAGATTAACTGGGAGGAGCTTGTCATCAAGATACCTCTGTACAGTCTTGAAACTCTTGGAGTTTTGTGTCGTTTTCAGAGTTTTATCAATCTTGACGTGATTGTCGTATGTTTTCAAATGATTTGCAATCTCAATGGCTCTCTTTCCAACAGGTGCATTCTCAAGCCACCTTACACTACAAAATTTCAAAGGGAATCTACTTGATTTAGTGACCTTGATGAACACGCCCCTTCGACTAGGACTATCTTTGAACAGGTAGTAGGATGCTCTCAAGAACTCAATAAGCTCCCATCCTGATCTTTTGAATCCAGTTTTGAAAGCAACATTCATAACATGAAGTCCACAGCTGCCTAGGTCCAATAATTGGTGGCTGTCATTACTCTCTTCCTTAATTTCTTTTTTCAGCAATCGAAGGAGTTTTATGTTGACATTTGGCCCATCCATTGACACCTGGATTATCTTCTTCCAGTCCAAACCTGAGAGGCCTTCTTTGAGGGCGTTTAACAGATCCACGGCTTTAGTTTCTGACAAAAACACTGACGATAAGTAACGGGATGAAACTTGATCAGTGCTTCTATCCGAAAAACGAATGACAATGTCAAGTTGCTGTTCTTGGGAGAACTTATTCATCGATTCATCGAATCCAACGATGTAGAAGTCTGAATTGACAATGCTGTTTAATAGCTTGTTTCTGAAGTATGGGGCAAGCCCATAAACGATGGAATAAGACGTGTTATCTTTTCCAAGCTTCATATCTGTGGCTACATTGCTGTCTTCGAACATTATCTTAAATAGAGTAACAGCAGCCTCAGCATTCCTCAGTGACTGGTGAGTCATGACTGTGTGTGCGCACCACAAAATTTCTGCTTTGGTCACACTGTCTTTTGCAAGCCACCACTTTTCTTTTCTTTCGGTTGCTTTTGTCGGTTCGAGGGTAGGAAGGTTGCTTGGAGATGCACATGAAGGTATTGTTGGAAGTGTTGAAGGAGTATGAGTCGTAACTAGAAAAGGGTCAGCTTTAGATGTACCAGGCTGAGGCTGAACACTGATATCTTGGGTTGCAGAAGGGGCTTATTGCTGGGGAAGAGACAGTTTAGTTTGCTGACTTGAAGCAAACCATGATTTGATTGGAGGGCAAAGCTTAGCGTTCTTTCTTGCTCTTTGTTTCTTGCCTTGTTCATGACTTTTAATGGCAGATCTTCCCAACGATCCAAAGTATATGTTGTCCTTTTTGCATATAATGCACGTTGCATATCCATTAAGTTGATTTCATTGTAACCAAGAAAAATCGTTTTCCCACAATGTTTGGTACTTTATTTTTTTGACATTTTCAAAACGTCACCTGTAACAATAAATTTAATGAAAAGTACAGATTGAAAGTGCCACTTGATTAAAATGCAGGTGTGCCCAGAAGGGAGAGCCAGGAGAAAGAGGTTATTTTTTTAAACTAGGATTAAATGTTGCAATTCGTGAATAACAACGGAAATTTTGTCTATTTACTGGATGATCATAGTAATGAATTATATTTCTGGCAAATGTATTAAATCTTACTATTACTATGGTTAAAATACACACTCTATAGAGCTTTTCATTTAATACATCTGGCATTGCTAGTACAGTACAAACGTTAATATTACTCTCTTCGTGTTCAAAGATTGGAAAGTGTTTAATTGGAGAGATGCAGCAAAGACATACGTCAAAACTACAAATTTCCAAATACAAAAGATTTGTATTACGATGATCTAAAAACAAGAAACATGTTTTATTTTGTGGAGAACTCCATTAGATTTAGGAAAAGAACAAACCATAACAAAAAAAGCAAATATTTTTCAGAAATTAATCCATCAATAATTGCAGTGGGTCATCAAATTAATCCAAAGAAATTAAAAGACTTTTAATTAAGCACTATGGTGAAAGTTGGGATGTTATAGAGTCATTAAAGTGGTACAAAGCTATCAGTAACACAAACTCTGTAGGTAGTAATGATGTTGACAGTGAAAATGAAGAGTGTGAATGCTTCTACAGTGATGAAGTTGATGTAGATGTGGTTCCTGTGGTAATAATGTGAATTTGGTCATGTTTTTTGATAATAATTTTTACTGATTTTACAATTCTCTTTTTTTATGCAATTAAAATATGCTTGATATAATTTGTTTCTTAAAAGGTATCAAGTTAAATAATTTTTAATATTTATTTTAGTTTAAAATTGTGTGTACAAAATATAACTCTATCAGCAGCAATTAATTGTTATAATTTAGGCTTAACTAGTTTTCAGTTTTATAGTAATTTGTTTTAATATCACTATTTTAGTTGAGAATTTAGTGTAATTTGTGTTAAAACAGTAAAACAATAATTGTGTAAAATTGACTTCATTTTAATGGGATACTTTTATGTTTCAATTTGAGTAAGAAGTGTTCATTATTCAGGTACTTTTAAAAAAACATTGTCCACTTTTGAAATTAAGTTGCCATGATTTGAGTTTCAAAAACAGACAAAGTATTTAAAAAATGGTTACCCTTCATTTCAAAAACGGTCAAGTCCTCACTTTGGTTTCAAAGATGGACAAGTCCACTTTTTATTTCACAATTACGGGTTAAATATACATTCTACAGTGTAACTAACTTAAAAAATACACATAGGAATGTACTAAGTTTGTCTATAAAAAATATCAGGACAGAATTCCCAATAATTGTTGAGATAGGGGAGAGTGGTACAAATCCGCCACCCGGGGCAAATCCGCCACCCCTCGGTATCGTCTTTAAATGACCCGTCAAGTTATCCCGATCAGTGCTGTTCTCTAGCGGCCAATAAGACGAACTTCGGGCAGTCACGCCATTACACCGGCCGTGGTCAGTTGTTGTGCTGTGAGCGATACAAAGTTTTCCGTAAATCTGATGTAATTTTGTACCCACAATTGACTTGAGGTGAGTGGCTTATATTTCAAGCTAATAACTTATTCATACATAGAATTTATAGTTTAAGAATTGAGGTAAAATATCTGAGTGGCTGCTTTAGAATTTACCGATCCGTGTCTAGGCTACAGCGATCAACCGCCATTTTGAGCTAGTTGGGCAATTCCGTCACTCCAACGTAGGGCAATATCGCCATGTGGCGGTATTGCCCCATTCAGTATTTTATTTAAAAACTGAACCATTTGCGTTTTTCAGATGGTTCGATCTCGAGAAAGAACGACGCAGAAGGCGAAGTGGAGTGAAGACAATCTTAAAAAAGCCATCGAAGCTGTCCGAAATGGCGTTTCTAAGAAAAGAGCAGCCTTGAATTTTGGCATACCTAGATCAACTTTGCGAGATCGCTTGCGGTCTGAAAGTTTAGTCAAGCCATCACTAGGCCGGAAGCTTGTATTTTCTGCAGAGCAGGAAAAACAGATTGCTGATCACGTAATCCTATTAGCAAAAATATTCTACGGTATTACCACAAATGAACTGAGACGTTTAGCGTTTGATCTGGCCGAGAAACATGGAATAAAACATGATTTTAATAGGGAGTGCAAAATGGCTGGTGTGGACTGGTTAAGAGGGTTCCTAAGTAGACATAAGATTTCATTAAGGAAGCCAGAAGCCACTAGTTTGGATAGAGCAATAGGGTTCAATAAGGACGAGGTTGATTTATTCTTTGATAATCTGGGAGCCGTCATTACAAAACATGAGTTTCCACCTAGCCGCATCTACAACATGGATGAGACAGGAATCTCAACTGTCCAAAAGCCTGGGAAAATTCTAGCACCACAAGGACAAAAGCAAGTAGGAGGTATCACAAGTTGGGAACGAGGAAAGAATATTACTGCTGTGTGTGCTATGAGTGCATCAGGAGACTACGTTCCTCCATTGTTTATATATCCAAGGAAGCGTATGACTCCACTACTGATGAGGGGAGGACCTCCTGGAGCAATATACCGGTGTTCTCACAATGGCTGGACCAACGAGGATCTATTTATGAAATGGTTGAATCACTTTGACAAACATGTGAAGCCAAATGAAAGTGAACCGGTTCTTCTTTTGATCGATAATCATGGTAGTCACATTTCACTTGAGTGCTTTGAATTCTGCCGAAAACACCATATCCATGTCGTTTCTATTCCGCCTCATACCTCACATAAACTCCAGCCATTGGACGTGACGTTTTATGCACCACTGAAAAACGCTTTTAATAAGGAGTGTGACTACTTTATGAAGTCGAATTTCCAACAAAAAATAACGCCTTATGACATTGCCTCAATTTTCAACAAAGCTTATTTAAGGGTGGCAACCTTAGAAAAAGCAGTTTTAGGCTTTGAAGTGTGTGGAATCTATCCATTTAACCCAAATAAATTTTGCGAAGATGACTTTGCCCCGGCCCACTCGGTTGTTGAACAAATCGTGATTGAAGATAGAGAAGAGGGAACCGCTGACCCTTCCACTTCTACTGCAGCAACTTGCAGCCTGGCTGAAACATCCTGTGACAGGACTTCTTTAATTGGCGCTGTCAATGGAATCATCGATCACCCTCTAGAAATTACTATCAACACAAATCTCTGTGCTATAGGCAATGAAGATACAGGTGCTAATGAAAATGCGGTTATTCGTAAGGCAGTAAATGACAGGCCTAATGTTTGTGATCTGTATGCCAATCCTCAACCAGGACCCTCAGGAACAGCTTCATTCAAAAAAAGTATTGAAGAAATATCCCCAATCCCTGAATCAAAAGGAGAGCACAAAAAAATGTTAAAAGATAGGAAGCAGCATTCTATTATTTTAACAGCAACGCCCATGAAAAAAGTTCTCGAAATAGCAAAAGAAAAAAGACAGCTGAAAGAAAAAAATAAACTGCTTAGGAAAAATAATGCAGACTGCAAAAGGAATGAGCCTAAAAGTAAGAAAAATTTCAAAATGGATGAAAATAAACGTATTAAAAAAGGTAAGAAGTCAGTTAAAAAGGGAAGGTCTAAATCAAATAAAAGCACCAAAAGGAAACTTGATTTCGACGAGTCATCCTCTGAAGATTTCGACGTGAAGGACCTATGTGATGACAATGAAGATGACGATGATTTTGACATATTTGATGACGACATAGAGCTGTGCCTTGTTTGTGGTGAGTTTGGGAAGAACGAACTCTGGTTTAGATGCATCATGTGTTCAAAATGGGCACACGCTGAATGCAGTGGAAACAATAGTGCTGAAAATTACGTGTGTGACTTTTGCTCATAGATATAAAAACATTGTTTGTGAACTTCGACTTTAATTTCTTTTTTATTTATAACTATTTGCTCTTGGACTGATGTTTCTTTGATTTATACGTGACTCTTTTGTTCAAACAGACTATGATTTCTCAATATAGCCAATTAAGACACTTATAGAATTTATTGTCACAATTTTTACACAAAATAAACTTTTTTTTTTTAAATAAAATGTGAATGTTTAATACTTTTATAGCCAACCTTAATTATTTTAAACATGTGACGGAATTACCCCACAGCCATGGCGGAATTGTCCCAATATGCGGGGCAATTCCGCCACTTTGCATGAAGAGGTTTTTATTGTTTTTCTGACCTTGTAACACTTTATAATTTAATTTTAAATATTCATTTATGTAGGCATACATGCAAGTAAGTATTTTTAGCAGTAAGACCCAAGTTTCAACTCAAGATAAAATTACTGAAAAATAAAATGTCTTAAGGTGGCGCCATTACCCCACTCTCCCCTACAGATTTTTGGCTCTCCTGTAAAAAGTTCTAAGTGGACTTGTCCATGTTTGAAACTGACCTCCTCATTTAATAATTTGTTTAAAATAATGAGATTTTCTTTCATTTAAAACCAACGACACGAAAATTGGACACGCAGAACTCCCAAAATAGTTATCAATAAAAAACCTAAAACTAAAAAAATTCTAAAATTGACCTTATAAATATATTGATGAAATAAAAATGACATTTCTTAATTTTATTATAATAATGACAACATTTTCTTTCATTTAAATCAAACCGCACCATCGACCAGGTTGATCTCCAGAAACCGATATCAACCGGAAAAAGTTTTAAACTAAATCCAAAAAACTCGAAAAGTGCCCTTATAAATATACCGATGAAATAAAATTGATATTCAATAATGTTTTAATAATAATGACAACATTTTCTGTCATTTTAAACAAACAGCACTAAAATCGGAACGGTAGATCTTCAGAAATAGCTATCAATAGGATTTTAACCTAAAAGCCAAAAAGTTCCCTTTTAAATATGCACATGAAATAGAATTGACATTTCATAATTTTTTGATAATAATGACAACATTTTCTGTCATTTAAAACAAACAGCACTAAAATCGGCCAGTAGATCTTCAGAAATAATATGATTTTAATATAAAACCCCAAAAACTTGAAAAAGTGCCCTTTTAAGCCCATGAAATAAAATTGACATTTCATAATTTTTTTATAATAATGACAACATTTTCTGTCATTTATAACAAACAGCACTAAAATCGGCATGGTAGATTTTCAGAAATAGGTATCAATAGGGTTACCAAACGTTAAAGGGTGAACGTTTCAGTAGAATTATTATATTAGTAAGATGAGTGGTAGGCCTAGTAATAAACGCAATAAAGATCAAGGTAAAGGAACGATTTTGAAGTTTTTTTAAACTGATAAGCCAACATCAAGTAGGCAGCTTCAGTGACAACAACAACCTTTAGTTCACTCTAATAATGAAAACAAGTACGTTTTCTGCTATTTTGTGTAGATGTACAAGTTTTTGTCTTTTGCCAAATACCGGTGCTGCTTCTACGACTCCTAGCGAGATGGTCCTGTACTACGTCTACTCATGGTCCTGGACCGCGGTACAGACCGCCCGTAAACTCGGTTAGTCTAGTACCATTATAACGATTATAATGATACCATTGGATTCGTCAAGATTTTATTTTTCTGTTGGTGTCTTCCAATCTGATGTCACTGTAAAATTACTATTTTTTTCAAGAATTACTGTAAACCCTTGCGATTGGACGTTTCTCAACCAATGAAACAGCCCATTTGTCAATCGATATTGGGAAGGCACTGCCTTATGTTTTGACAGATTTCTTTACACCATTTTGTAGAGAACAGTTTGATCTTTCTAAGGGTGGGAAGTAAACTAGAAATAACCAGTTTTTTATTTGTCTAGACAGCAGTGAAAAGTACATAAATAGAGCGGTCTGGTGTGACCGTCCGCTCCGTCTCGTTCCCACGTTATTCATCGCACCCTTCTTGTCCGACCTTTATCGACGGCAAAATGTCATTAGATTGATGTCATTTTGTTATTCAAATAAATATAACTCAAACACTTTTGTGAACTAAGGAAAGACAAGTATGCCGTTCTTTTCTTTGATTTATCCTCTACACTTTGTTATAATAATATTTCATTTTTGGGCAAAGCATATATTAGTAAATGACGTTACAATCTAGGCCTAGGTTTGTTACCAGTCGTGTACTTGGAACATAAAAACTGTTTTTTCAAAATAAAAAATTTGAAATTGATAAATGTTTTTATACAGTTTTATTTAGAACTAAATTACGAAACTTTTTTACGCTTACGAAAAAAATACAAAAAATGTTTACTACTTGTTATGTAGAAACATTTTTTGTTTCTTGAGCTAATAACTTTTACAATTTCAAAATAAACTAATTTTTAGTGGCATATTTGAATTCTTTGAAGTTTCTACTACATTATTTTGATTGAACACTTTTGGATTGGGGTTAATTTACTATTTTTGGCGAATTTTTAAAAATATGCTTGCAAAACGCTAAAAACGGGCTGGCCAATTTTAGCTTTAACCGTGTCAGTTCTAGGGTTAAGGAGATTAGTTTTTGATCTGGCCGAGTCTTTAACGATAAAGCATAATTTCAACAAAGACACAAAAATGGCTGGAGAGGACTGGCTTGCTGGATTCCGAAGAAGAAACCCTACTGTGACTTTAAGAAAACCCTCAGTAACTAGTTTGAATAGAATTCTTGCTTTCAACAAAGATGAAGTAGATTTGTTTTTTTCTAACTTGAACACAGTTTATGAAAAAACCCACTTTTCTTCAACTAGAATCTTTAATATGGACGAAACTGGGATTTCTACCGTACAGAAACCAGGTAAAATTCTAGCACCAAAAGGTCAACATCAAGTAGGCTATGCGACAAGCTGGGAAAGAGGGCTGAACATCACTGTTATTTGTGCTTTTAGTGCTTCTGGATCATACATTCCTCCACTATTCATCTTTCCCAGAAAACGAATGGCTCCTCAATTAGAAGCAGGAGGACCCGCTGGAGCTGTCTACAAGTGTTCACACAATGGCTGGTCCAATGAAGAACTCTTCTTAGATTGGATGAAGCATTTTATAAAAATGGTGAAACCTTCTGCAGAGGAACCTATGTTGCTCATTATGGATAATCACGGAAGCCACATCAATCTAGATAGCTACGAACTGGCTAAGAAAAACCACATCCATATTGTCTCAATCCCACCGCATTCGTCACACAGGCTTCCCCTGAATTTGGCATTTTTTGGCCCACTAAAAAAATCATTTAATGCAGAGTGTGACAGATTTTTGAGGGCAAATAGATTCCAAAAAATCACCGTATATGACATTGCTTCTATTTTCAACGCAGCATATGTAAAGGTGGCAACAATGGACAAAGGTGTATCTGGTTTTAAAGCAGCTGGTATATTTCCATATAATCCAGAAAGATTTGGTGAGGTTGACTTTATTCCAGAAAGAGAGAGTTCACCTCATGTCGTAATAGACCAAGATAAAGTAATTGAAAATGAAGACAATGAAGATGATGTTGATGCCAATGTAACTCAGATGGAAATTGATTCTAGTGTTTCTGAAAATAAAACTACAAATCATCCAAATTTGAACATAACTGGCATATATAAAAGCCTTGAAGATGGAACATCTTCAAACAGTGTGCATGATATGCCGACAAATGCAGAAAAAAGTCTACGTCGTGATCTGCTTGGTTTTAAACAACAGCTTTCAATAATATCTCCTGTAGGCCTACAACAACCTAACAATCAACTCAAAACCAAAGGCAGACCTAAACAGCACACAACTATTGTCACTGCTGCGCCTATGAAAGCTGTATTACAAGAAGCAAAGAAGATCAAAAAGAAGAAAGAGGTAAAGGCCAAGATAGCACTTAAAAAACTCCCCGAAAATCCTAAAGTGCCCACAAAAGAAAAAATTTAAAAAATCAAGAAGGAAAAAGTAGATGAAAATGTAAATGCCTGTGAAATAAATCAAAAAAGTCAAATATTGCAAAGAAAATGAAAAAAATAAAGAAAACAAGCAGAAGACAAATATCTTTCTCAGAGTCTTCGTCTGAAGATGACATTGATGAGTCGAAGCTATGTGACGAAGACGAGATGGATGATATGGTAAATTTACTTGGAGAATACTCGGAAATGTGTTTAGTGTGTGGAGAATTTGGAGGTAACGAACTTTGGTTTAGGTGTGTCGTTTGTGGATTTTGGGCACACGCTGATTGTAGCGGATTTGATTCTGCGGAAAACTATACTTGCGACCATTGCATTAAAAAATAATTTCTCTTTTAATCTAGCTTAGATATACATTTTATTACAAAATATGTTTACTCAAAGTTTGGATTTGTTGTAAATACTTTTTTATTCCTAATAATAATTTCCTCAATATTTGCACATTTATTTTACTAACTGTTCACCACTTCATTGTAAACGTTACATGTACAATAAAAAAGTTTTTTTAAATTATTACAGCATTTATTTGCTTTTACAACCTATGTTGGCATTACCCCAAAGGTATATCGGAATTACCCTGGTTCATGGGGCAATTCCGACAGGTTGTTATAGTTTACAAACAATTATTTACAAAAAAAACGTGAAGTTGTTTAAGCATATGCATATAAGAAATCGGTAGGCCACATTTTGAAGTAGTTATGTGTTTTATTTTGCATTTATATCTCTTTAAATACAAAATATAAAAATAAAAAACCCTTAAGGCGTCGCCAATTCCCCGGTTTACCCTACAACATTGAGTTTTATTTAAGTATTAACCATAGATTACTTATGTCAAAATTGTGTCACGGGATTACGTATGTATCGTAAATTTGACTACTAATGAATATTTTTTTTTACTGTTCTAAAATAATTTTGTAATTATTTTTTTAAATCATAATTGTATCCTAGCATATTTTAGGGCTATATATTTTTTTTAAAAAGAGTTTATACTTCAAATAAATAAAATAATTTGTACCACCAATATTTTATTTTTGTTACTCTTTAGAGTTATTTAATAACATTCAACAGCATTTCAGTTACGGTATAAATTCTGTCCACTTCAAATATAAAACAATTTTAAAACTCTAAAAATGGCCTTATAAACAAAATACTTAAACTAATTTCTCTATTTTTGCGTTTCAAAAGAAAAAAAAAATTGGTAAACCAAAATTTCAAAAGTAAGGGTTTTAGAAAAATACTAAAAAAATGTTTAGTTACAAATACTATTACACAACTGCAAATTTAATGTCTATCGCAAACAAACTACCAAAACAAATTGCTCATTTTTACTAAACTACAATACAACCTACTGAAATTCAGAAAATGTTATTAAATGTTTATGAACATTATCGTTAAAATTATTTTTAATATACAAATTACATGTTAAGAATAGATCTTTCGGTAGATAAATAAAGACATTCTACACTTTATGGTGGGGGTGGGGTGGGCCAACGTTCCAAAGTCCAAGTTGGGGAGAAACGTTCGAAGACTCATAAGCGTCGCCCTCAAAAGCACCACAGTTTCGCTTCGTATTCATTGTAGGTAGTCAGTGTTATTAGTCTTTCTATAGTTCTGTTGTTGTGGTGCGTTATTGTTAATTTGGATTGCTAATATGGTTGATTGTGTTAGAGAAATTACCGGATTATGGTACAATGCTACCATGTATTATATCGGTGATGGCTATTACTACTTTGCTAATAGTAGTGATGCTCCGTCAGTGTACCTTCGGTGCATATTTAGGAGTACATGCCAAGGAAGAGCATCGATGCCTCTTCTGTCAGCTGATAGGCAAATTGGAAATTTTATACAAACCGTGCCCCATTCACACGACCCTGATCTGGCGTATATTGAAGTGTTGCTTCTCAGGAAGAATATTTTGAATAGGTGCAGAGAAGAAGCGGCGGCCTACCGTGTATAATTTTTGACGAGGAGTGTGCAAGGTAAGTAACCAATTTATATATACTGGGTGGAGAAAAAGTCTGGAGACAGTTTAATATTTCGTATGTAAACAAAATTTGAAGGTAGAAGTGATTGAGGAACCTACTACTAATTATTATTCTTTTTGGATTTAGAATTAAATAACCTTTCAAATGCTATGCCATTCAACGATATTTGGGAGTATTTAAAATTGTTGAGTTACAGCCATTTTGATTTTTTCAAAATTGATTTCGAGTGGTTGAACCAATTATCGTTGTTTGGCATATAGTTTGAAAGCTTATTTAAATCTGAATTCTAAAAAAGAAGAATTAATATTTTTTTAAATAGTACAACAAAATGGGGCAAAATCGGAAAAGACGATTTTTTTGTTTTTTGGCCGCCATTTTTAATCGGTTAAAGAAATGGATGTGCAAATTTCACCATTGGTTTTTTCTTGAAATTGTACATCGAAATGATGTATCATATGACCACCTTCCTATTTAAAAAAACAAACTTACACTCAAAATGGCGGATACATTTTTTGAAATCTTAATAAAATAGTACTTTTACATAGAGTAGGTTCCTCAATCTCATCTACCTTCAAATTTTGTTTACATACGAAATATTAAACCGTCTCCAGACTTTTCTCTGCCCTGTATATACAATTTACAAAAATGCTAGTTCCTTTAACCATATTAGTTTAACTAAATCGTATTAAAAGGTTCCTATAATGTGTTTTTAAGACAATGAACAATTTGTAAAATATTTTGTCAAACGAACATTATTTTATGAGTAGATCTAAAAATGTATTAAAAGTTTTATCCAGGTTGCAAAGGCCAATTAGCCTTCTGCAATGGGCCAATTAACAAAAGTAATTAGGCCTAATGAAAAAATTGCATTTAACAGTACCTAATAAAGCCAAAGTAATAAAAAAATTAGGTAATTAAAGGTATAATAAGAGAGTCTTAATAGCAATTAAGTAAAAAATGTATGTTTGTAGAGGTATTAGGGGAGGGGGGGTGAAACCACTCTCTGAGTAGAAAAAATTGGAAAATTCATGATAGGGGAAGGTCGGGTAAGATGGCGAGGAAGGTAAGACGACGAATTCGGTATTTAAAGTTATTGACGCTAGATAGAGGGCCTGTACCTATACTACTAGAAACCGCTACTGCCGCGCCATCTAAGGCAACCGCAATATTCCTATCCTAGTGAACATATCGCCTACAAAAACGGAAAGAGTGATTTCGTGCTCTGTGATTGCAAGTTTTTGAAGAGATTCCGTAAGGCTTTCTGAGTAAGTATGTTCAATTTCTACTTGTGATATGCTTAACCCTAGAACTGGCATGGTTAAAGCTCAAATTGAAAAGCCCGTTTATAGCGCTTTGCAAGCATATTTTTAAAAATTCGCCAAAAATAGTAAATGAACCCCAATCCAAAAGTGTTCCATAGCTTTTTTGTAGAAGAAACTTCAAAGAATTCAAATATGCCACTAAAAATTAGTTTCTTTTGAAATTGTAAAAGTTGTTAGCTTAGAAAGCGAAAAATGTTCAGAAACGGAAGGAAAAAAAAGAACTTTATGCCTACATAAAAAATAGTAAAACATTTTTGTAATTTTTTTCAAAATACACAAAAGTTTTATAATTTAGTTCTAAATAGAAATATGTAAAAATATATTTCAATTTCACAAATTTTAGTTCAAAATAACATTTTGAACGTTTTTACTACATAACCTGCAAATCTTGACTAATTTCAAGTGACTAGCCTACGCCAAGATATTTTTTACCAAACAATGTTTTTTTTATACCAAAAATTCGAGAATGAAATGTAGAATCGAATAGCATTCTACCCAGTTTCAAATAACTTTACATTTTGTAATGAAAATTCAAAAACCTCAAATCGGCGATTTAACCTAAAACTTATTTCTATAGCCTATGTTATTTATAAACTTACCGTTTTATTACAACACCGTTATAAGCCTAATTTCACTCAAACACAATCTACACTTATTTATTTATAACTAAAACACAATATAACACTATTTTATAAACTGTAATAACCATAAAATAACACAAAACAAATGTCAACAAATGAAGTCAACTAGACGGGTGGCGTTCGATGAATTGTTTTCATTTGTAAAGCTTTGTTATACCAACATATGAGATCTAAATGTATAGAATTTTACATAGATAAAAACTGTGAAGATTTCTGTTTATAACCATATATTGTACATTTTAGGGATATATCGAATAAGACTGTAAGAATCGATTCTAAACAGGCTTGCGTATTGGCCAAATATATATGACCAATTACAAGCTTTTACCGTATATCCTATAGAACAGCTGTTTTCAGAGTAACATGTAATTTGAAGACACAGTTTGAAACAGAATCGTCTGCTAAATTCAATGCTGTAATGATCTTCTTCATAAATAACTTCTGTGAGGAATTGCAGACCGTTGAAAATGAGACAAAGTCTTGACAGTATACGGCGTTCATTGACGCGTGAATCATAGGTGATTTAGGTACTACAATTTTGAAACAGTGATTACGTATGTAAATATGTGTTCTACAAAAAAGTTGTAAATACAAAAATTATAGTTTAATTCATTACCTTTCCAACGGTACCGGTTTTATTACGATTAAATCATTTTAAGTGGATATAATGATCGATTGTGCAAATTCTCGCAAAGGTTCGAGCGGGTTGCGTTGCCCCTTAGAGACTGCAGTCAAACTGCAGTCTGCCACTTTGAGGGTTAAAGTATTGCTCAAAACACGTCTATTAATGTATAATTTCAATGTTTTCTGGTTAGTTGAAGTTTGGAAATATTTGACTGAATTCAAAATGGTGAAGTCTGCTAAGATGACGAACTTGATGAAGGGTAAGATGACGATCGTCATTTTACCCCTCATCTTCTTCCATCAGTTCGTCATCTTAAACGATCATATCTTATAATTTGTATAGTATTGGTGAGATGTAATAACAATAATAATTTATTGTTTGAACATTAAGTTAATAATTAATTATTACTTTAATATTTTATTGTTTTGTTTATCAATAGTAAATTAAATTAAAAATAATGTAGTAATTAAAATAATAAATACATTTTTCTGTTTATAGCCTATATTTTACAAATGAAATGAAAAACACCTCTATACCCTATAACTACCAATCAAAAGCTTTTTAAAGGCTATAGGCCTGTGATGAGGTTACAACTCTTCTAAAACAATTGCAACTAAAATAAATCGTGGAAAGTTTGGGAAAATTGTCGGGCTGTTGTTGGGGAAAAAAATGTAATTTATTTTTTTCTTTAGAAGTCTATAAATATGAAATGTGCTTTTGATATTCCTTGAATAGTAATTATTTTGTTTTTATAATTCTAAATTGATTTAATAATTAAATTATAAATTAGATAATTTGTAGTAAATAAATAACCCACTTAGTCCATTTATAAAATTATAAGTTACTTAAATTAATAGTCAAATTTATCATAAAATAATTATAAAAAATATCACAATTTCAGATCAAGATGCCCTACAAAAGAAAAACGGACAGACAGTCTTGGGGAAAGGAAGCAATGGTGGCTGCGATTGCTGAAGTTTTACAGAGTAAAGCTAGTGTCCTTTCTACAGCAAAGAAATATGGCATTCCAGAGCCAACTCTGAGGAGATACGTGAAGAAAAGCGATGGAAGAACATTGGAAGAGAAGGTAGATACTTAGGTTCACATTCTTCAGTAGGCCTAGTGTTTTATGTTGTAAGTCTAGCTCTTGTTTTTCTGTAGTGTTCATTTTCCCAGTCTGACTGATGAGCTGTAGCTTGTTCCTCAATATTATTAGTTCGATCAGTCCTTGTTTTAATAAACTACATAAACATTTTATTTTTTGCAGGACCTTCCTCAGAATGCTGGAAGATGGAAGAAAACTTTCACTGACGACCAAATTGCGAAATTAAAAGAATACGTCACAGAGATTGACAAAAGAGCTTTTGGTTGACACGAAAGCCAGTTTGGACGATTGTGCTTCGAATTTGCAGAACGCTTGGGTATCAATCATAGATTTAACAAGGAGAAGATGACTGCAGGGAAAGACTTCATAACAACATTTATGCAGGAGTGTTCCATAACGCTGAGAAAACCCGAAGCAACGTCTCTGGCTCGACTTTCTGCATTCAATCCAATTAATGTTGGAAAGTTCTTCGACACCTTGAAGGAGCTGAGAAACAAACATAATTTCAATAAAGCAGATATTTATAATGCTGACGAGATAGGATTCTCAACTGTTCCAACAAGACAACCCAAAGTGTTATCACCCCAAGGTAACCGGAGAGTGATCAAAGTGACGTCTGCTGAACGAGGAACCACAATCACTTGTGTTTGTGCTATGAGCGCTTCTGGAAATTTTGTGCCACCCTTTTACATTTTTCCTCGGATTAGGATGAAACCAGAGTTTATGGCAAGAGCACCTCCAGGATCTGAAGGAATCGCACACGAAACAGGATGGATGACGGGACCAGGTTTCTTGAAATACTTGGAGCACTTCGTGCATTTCACTCGACCTAGTGCAGAACATCCAGTTCTTCTGATCATGGACAACCATGCATCACACACTAGGGGACACTACTTTAGAAGCAGTGGAATTTTGACGTGCCAACTTCGTTTTTGTGATTGGGTTGCCTCCACACTGCAGTCACAAGCTACAGCCTCTGGATGTGGCCTTCTATGGGCCGTTGAAATCTGCTTACAATGTGTGTTGCAATGACTTTATGGTGAACAATCCGGGCCAACCAATTTCATTGAGAGATGTTGCTGGAATAAGTGGGAAAGCATATCTTCAGGTCGCTAACACCAGAATTGCTATCAAAGGCTTTTTAGCAACTGGGATTGAACCTTTTGATAGCACCATCTTTAACAATGAAGGTTTTGCACCCTCCCTCACCACAGATATCCCTCTTACAGAAGTTGAAAGTAATAATCCTGTAACAATGGAGCCACTACTGGGGGACGGAGCCTCTGGCACTAATGATACTACAACTGTAAATAGTAAGAGTTCTTCGTGTCTTCCATAACTGCCTACTGTGCAGGGAAAGAAGAATCATAGGTCACAGAGAAAGAAACTGCCCTCTTTTCACCTCACCAGCACTCCAGTAAAGGAAACACTTGTTGAAAAACAAAAGCAGCAAACAGACAAGGAAGAAAAACGTATTCAACGGCAGAAGATAAAAGTGGAAATCTCGAAGATAAAACTTAAGATTAATGCTACAAAGAAGAAACCTTCAAAGCGTCAGCTTACGTATTCATCTTTTTTAGAATCAGATGACTCCATTGATGTGGCATACATCGACACAGATCAAGATATGGATCCAGAAGATTGGGATTTGGGAGAACAAGATAATGAAAAGGACTGTATCATATGCAGAGAACAAGGGAAAACAGAATTGTGGTTCCAATGTTTTATTTGCAAGCAATGGGCCCATGAGGCATGCAGTGGTTGGGATGAAATTCAAGCCTACCATCGCCCATATAAATGTGACTATTGTACACGAGTTACCTACAAGTAGAGTGGTTCGATTTAGTG
>JAGFPH010010326.1:5839-31703 GCA_018207615.1 Philaenus spumarius | reverse complement strand
CCAAATTTCATTCAAATCCGTTCGGTAGTTTTGAAGAAATTGTTTTTTAATAATTAACTTTGATCCCTCCAAACCCCCCCTAAAATTTCGAATTTTTTCAAACCCTTTCTTAGTAAGCACCTATGGCCCTAGAGGAAGCTACATACCAAATTTAATTTCAATCCGTTCGGTATTTTTGAATAAATCGTTTTTTAATAACTTTGATCCCCCCAAACCCATCTAAAATTTCGTATTTTTTCAAACCCTTTCTTAGTGAGCACCTATGGCCCTAGAGGAAGCTACATACCAAATTTAATTTCAATCCGTTCGGTAGTTTTTGAGAAATCGTGATGAGTGAGTCAGTGAGTCAGTGAGTCAGTAGTATTTCGGTTTTACATACATATATAGAAAAAGAAAGCAGTCGTGATACTGCCGACAAAAGTGAATAGTGTCTGAAATTTGATCATCATTTTTAGCGTGTCCCATTTAAAATTGACATCTATAATGTACAAAATAACATAAACATAATTGTCTATATTCAAATAATAATTTTATTTTAATCCACGTTTCTTTAATGCATTTACATTCATTAAAATTGCAACCAAGTTATCAAATTTATACATTTAAAAAACACGAGAAAACACTATGTCCATTTTAGGCCACACTTATTTTACACAACCTGCAAAATTAGTTACAATGGAAAAACTTAGACAGTGGAAATGCAATGTCCATTTCAGAGGTATTAAAAAGTAAACTATTTTAACACAACTTACAAAGTAAGGAGGCACAATTTCCATTCCATCGGTAGCGTGACGTGACTAAACCCATACAACTATTGAGTTTAAGCCTTTGAATTCGTCGTTTAAAGGCCTACTAGGAGCTCTGACCCTGGACGCTTCGCTTCGCTCGCAGTTGGAAAATTCGCTAAAGAATCTCGTTAATCTTTGACTCGTTTGTACATAGGTTTGTAAAATTACGAAACCAGGCTTAAATATATTAACAGTAATTACAAGATTAATTATAACCTCAAATACATGCTTTAGAAACGTGAGAGGCTTTCATTACGATTTTAGTCCTAGTTCTACTATCTTCTGTCAACTAAAGTTTTGAAACCAGGCCTAAATATATTAAAAATTATTGCAGGATTAACATAACTTCAATACTATGTTTCAGAAATGAGCCAGGCCTATATTACAAAATTGACTATTCGAATTTATCCATCTTTGCAAAGTTTACCTTTTTTTTTGACAAAATAAATTGTTAAATCAGGCAAAATTTATTCTAATGAACAGCTGATTTAGGATAATACTCAATCTCAGTTCTATTCCACTCTATTTCCGACGTGCTAAAACAGTATAAATTGGCTTGTTTATAAACAGCTGTTTTGATCGCTTTATTTACTATTTCGTTGTTATTTTGTATCCAACATGGCAACCCATAAGACTCTATGTTAAAATTTTTCAACTTTTAAATAATATTTTCTCAAAAAAAAATGCGTTTTTACACGAAATAGAACTATATGGGTGTACTTAAAAATGAAAACTACGCCTAAATACATAATTTCTTTGAATTCGTTAGAGCCGTTTTCGAGATCCGCGTCAGATACAAAGATAGATACAAGAATTGCTCATTTAAAGTAATAGGATTTTATTTCGTCGTTTTCTTCTTCTTTAACGATCAGCTGTTATATTAAATTTATGGTGTATTGGTACGTGTATAAACCAATGAAGAAGAAATCAAAACGCAAAGCGTCTTGCGTATCACGAGTTCGTATTTTACCTCACCCGAAAAGTGCTCGAGGCGCCTAAAGTTGTTTTCACTTCAAAAAGATGCAATTGTTATAGTTCCGTTTTAGCAAGTTTTGGTGGCGTGATACTCGATCACACTTCCTATAAACAAAAAACCACCTGAATGTCATAAAATAAATACGCGGATGTCGTAAATGTTATCCAGCAAGGGTTGTACTTTTATTTCAGCTTCATGCCTCTGTAGTTACAGTCCATGATTGAATACGGCGCAATGAATTGATAAACACAGCTCCAGGCTATCTCAGCTTACTGAGGCGGTGCTTTCACTGCTTGCTGGATCGAGAGGGATGTTTCAATCTACAGAAAAGTAAATATTTCTACTTACGCTTTAATAACAATTACATGAAAAATAATTCGATCGCACAGCTGAACGGCTGACCAGAGTTGAGCGAATTTCCTAAATTAAATTTATATGTTTTAGGGTTACAAACATTTGGGAAATTGATCTACTCATGCAGGCAAATACTAAATATATTAGTATAATTTTCAAACGTTATTTATAGCTTACGTCAGCACTGAATAGTTTTCTGTACTATTTACGTTTTTTAAATTATAAATTTGGAAAAATGGTTTCAGCTAAAGTTATTGCAGTTTTTAGAAACTGCATTTTCAAAACTCGCTTTGCGGCGCTTGACCTCGGCCTAAGTCCTCGGATCATTGCCTGCTTTGCTTCGCTCTTAATGGGAAAACTCGTTTCGCGAGTTTGTATTTCAGCCTCAGACCCGATTTACGCGCTGCTTCGTTTCGCTCGCAGCGAAAAAATTCACTTTGCACCTCGACCTTGCGGCTTCGGATTATGGACGTCGCTTTGCGAGTTTGCACCTCCATCTTGCGTCTTTGGAATATGGACTGCTTTGCTTCGCTCGCAGCAGATAAACTCGCTTCGCCTCCATCCATCGGATCGTAAGCTGCCCCGCCTGGTTTTGAACCGAGTACTTTTATGATATTGTAAGTTTGGATCGATTTTGGATAAACCAGACGGGCTGTACGAGATGGTATTCGCTTTTTCACTACCACACGAATTTAACTTGTTCAGGCGGTATAGTGTTACGTCTCCGACCTTACATCCTGCATTTATCCTTACCGACTAGTTACAACTTCTGCCTACCTTCACCAACTTCCAAATAGTTTCCCTTTTCTCCGCCAGACGCCACCTCCGTACAGTATCTACTTTGGGCATAGGTCGCTATTAAGCGGTTTTCTTATCTCATATACCGAACAGCTGACGTTTCTTGACCGTTAAACTTGCTTCCTTTAGAACATTCGAGAAGATAGTCCGCCATTGCTTCCACTACAGGAAAGTCCACCTTGTCATGTCGCTGATATAGTTAAATTATTGTTGTGGATTAATTCCTTATAATTTTTTTGTCGCGAGTTATGCGGAAGGCCAATTAACATGCCTTTGTTATAAGCCTTTATTTTGTCAATACCAGGTATGTGGAATGTTTTAGCCTTACTTTTGTTAGTTATGAAATATTTACTTGTAAAACTTAATAAGGTTAGTTCAACCGTTGGCTTATGAATAACTTTTCAAACTCATTTTGTTCGATTTAATAGAGAAAACTATGTATTTCATTTTTACTACAGCCTAATTTTAAAATGCAAATCTTACAGCCTACAAAAACTTTAAAGCTGATACTATGTTGTGTATTACTAAAGTCTTAACATATTTCAAACAAAACTAGCCTAAACTGTTCTGTATTAATTAACTGTAACTGTGTAGTTTTCTTCAGTATAACCAGAATATTGAAAACTTTTAATGAGCTATAGGCATAATATTACTGATATAGATATTATGTAACTAAACGAGAACATTTTTATGTTGCCATGTGGTTTGGTTAACATGTAGAAACATTCTTATGCAACATGATACATGTTGTATTAACTATTACAATCTTTAAGTAGCAATTTGTCACCTTGTGCTACAAATTTTAAAACAGCTAACTAAAAAGAACTATCTGTTTTATGCTTATTTAAATTAGCTGCAAGTTTTCTAAAAAGGAATTGTTTTTTGTGTTATGCAGTTACACTGGTTCAACTTCAGGGGATATTTAACCCATACAATGCCATAAGCTACACCACAGCTACGCCTTACTGAAAAGGCCTACCTTTCAACAGGACTTTAATACAATAAAATTCTTATATCTACAGTGTTTTAGTTACAGACCGAAATTAATTTGAAACATGAATGAACTGCAGTTGATTTTTGTGTTAAATATTAAACAGGCTGTATTTTGAAAAAGTAATTTTGTGTATAAATACTATATAGGATATGTTTGTATTTAATAAATTGGGAGGTGTAAGCTATAGCACATTTCGGACCTTAGCCCTAAGGGCTGTATATTAGAAATTCACATACCTTTTTTTTATAGAGAGACGTCTCATAATCAATTTTGTTTATTAATTCAATTATTGATAATTAGCTTTAGAGTTGGCCAACGACATATATATATTTATTCTTAAACAAATCCATGGTATTACATGTTAAAACTTTGTAACTTGTTAATCTTTTCTGTGTAAATTCTGTAATTATTATTAAAAGGGAGGGTTTTTGATTTTTATTTTTGGGGAGGGCTTTTAAATTCAACTTAATAAAATATATATGTATTCTTTTAAATCTGAAGTTTTTCTTGTATTAAGGGCATATAAATAATTTCATTTTCTTGTATTAAGGGCATATAAACTTTTTTTACATTTTGGTTAATAAAGCCAAAATTTACATCTATTTCTATGGTTTATTGAGTTAACCTCTAGGTATCTTGTGTATTGTGAGTAATAAGCTGAAACATTCCCACGTTTGGTGATATTTTAAATTTTAAGGTAAGTTTTGAACATGACCAATCTATGTGGCCCAGTATTGCTTCCGATTCCCTATTTAATCGTTTTGTAAGATTGGTACAATAGGGTTCAGTATTTATATTATTACCTGCACATTATAACAGTTTTGCTTTATAAAAAAGTCCTCTGCTAGCAGCCATCGTACTGCAACGAGGATGGAAAGCCAATTGGGTTTAAATTTTCTAACTCGTTTACAAATTTATAGAAGCTTTTTGTAATAAATGTTCAGCAACATTGAGGGATGAGTGTACACTAGTCAACACATATCTAGTAACCAAACTTTACGAAATATAACGAGATTCACGGACATAAAAACAGTATAGAGATTTTCTTCAGTTTCAAAAAGCCCATGAATAAAACCCATGGAGACTCGGAAAAATCCTTCTTTCACTATAACCACGAAAAAGTGAAATTTATTCTATATTCAGGGTGTTTCCAAACTATATGTACAAACACCTCTTCATGATGTTGTTCCTTGGGCCAAAATAAGGAAAAGTCAAGAATAAATTTTTTCCAAAAAATCTTCGTTTTTCAGATATCCGTCATTGTTTTACAATATAATGCATATCTAGATAACTGTTTGACAGATTGAGTTCAAATTTGGCATGGAGTTTAACCTAACAATGATCTATTTGAGTTACAAACACAAATTTTCTTGAATAGTTGAGAGCACTCGCCGAGAGGGTTGTGAAAAACGTTTACACTGGGGAAGATGATGCAACATTACAACTTTCGGAGAGCTCCCCCTCTACTTTCGGCGAGAACTCTCAGAACCCTTCACACTGGCGAGTTTTACTCTCGAGAGTATATATACCACTCTCGAGAGTTAAAAACTCGCAGGTGTAAACGAACCTTTAGGTCTCTTCGTAAGAGGCACTGCAATAGCTCATCTTTCTTATAGATATTCGCTAATAAGCAAAACAACAGAACTATAATTTGATCGTAGATTTTCAAAACATACTTAATAAGACTCTTATTCAATAACGTATTCTTATTGCTGTTGGACCATTAGACCTACATCAAGCCAGAATTATGATTACAGAGAACTTGGGCGAAGTTATTAAACGATCAACGTGTGTTCTACAGAAAAGATTGGGTATTAGCCTACAGTTTTCGTACCTCAGACACACGTCTGCGCACGTGATCTCTAACTCAATGTTGACTAGATATAAAAATATAATACGATAATCAACAAAAAAAAAACACATGTTCCAAAACACTTGTGCACTTTGCGCGGTACCTTTAGTCACCAAGAATGAGCTTACAAAGAGAACATTACTTATTACTTATATTGCAGAAATAACCACTGTTTTCAATCAGAATACGAAAACTGTCGCTAAGTCAAACACTGTACTATTTATCAAGTTGACTTTAAAATAGATCATTCCACTTGCTGTAATGGCGGCCATCTTGGATGTTTATTGCTTAAGAGCAATGTTAAATTTAAAACCATTTATTTTGTTTATTTTTAATCATAAAATGGTTTGCAAGGTCTCATTTTAACCACAGTCACACTACCATCCGTTTTAAGTTTCACATGTTTTTAAATCCGTTCATTTGTCACGTAATTGTCATTTTTTAAGTACAAAGTTTGAACTTTTTTCCTAACACAATAAACAAATAATGTACAATTAAAGTGAATCGCAAGCCGGATACGCAATTTAATAAACGGTACCAGGAACTGGCACATACTTTCTCACAAACATATTCAAATTATTAAACAGATTCATTGCGACTTCATAATTGTAGGTGGGGTAGGAGAGGTGATATTAAAGTAGAGACTAACTAAATATTATTGTTATTAGCTAGAGAAAAAACTATTCTATCGATTTAGAACAAATTTGCACAAAACACGTCTATTAGGCCTGTATAGATGCTCGAAAAAAGGTTTTGAACAATTTTGAAAAACAACCCCCTTTTTGGCCAAAAAACCCCAAAAATCAGATATTATTATTAGCTAAACAAGAATTTTTAGAAAGATACGATTTTCTGCATATGGTAGGGTACATTAAGGGCTACAATTAAGCCAAATTTTATCATAATCGTTAGAGCCGTTTTTTATAAAAAAATAATAACTGATTTTTTGGGGGTTTTTTGGCCAGAAAGGAGGTTGTTTTTCTAAAGTTTTCAAAACCGTTTTTCGTGCATCTATACAGGCCTACTTGACATGACTGGTGCAAATTTGTTTCAAATCGATCGAATAGTTTTCGCTCTAGCTTTGTATACATACAGACATACAGACATACATACATACAGACAGAAATTTTGTAAAAAAACACTTTTTTGGACTCAGGGAGTCCCAAAACGGATATTTCCACAAAAATCTCAACATCGATTTTTTTGCGATCACTAAACTTTCTCTATAGGTACTATAGTATAGTGAGAAAGTAAAAGAATATTCAGGTTTTCAGCACTCTATTACAAAAGATGGATTTATTAAATTTTTTTAAATGAGACAATGCCAAAGCGGTTAGCTGCAAGAAATTTCACTGTTTAGATCCGGCTGTAGGGTGATCTTACACCGGCCGCTGGTAATTTTGAAGGGTTGCAAAATCAACCATTTAGGTATACATCCTTTTTTATTATGAAAACTGTAACTTCATCAAATTATTTGTATTTTTCGTAAATTCATATTAGGCCTATTATGTTTAATTTCTTAGACGGGTGCAAGGTGCGCAACGGAGTGGGCCAGCACGGTCCTGGTTATAGGCTATTATTCAGGATTTACAAACACATTCAGATACTTTTGGAGTTCATTCTACGAGTAAAAATTAAAAAAACAATCTCTATATATTATACTAGCTGTCCGATCCGGCTTTGCACGGATAGACAAATCAAAGTTAAATGTATATAAAAAAATATCAATAAATATATTACACTATGTATTTCTTATGGGGATTTTTAGTAACTTTGATCCCCGTACCTTCTAAAATTTCAAATTTGAAAACCTTTCTTAGCGATCGCCTAGGACCCTAGAGGAAGCTACCTACCAAATTTCATTCCAATCCATTCGGTGTTTTTTCTAGTAACTTTGACCCCCCCACCCCAAAACCACCCTAAAATTTCTAATTTTTGGAAATCCTTTCTTAGCGAGCACCTACGGCCCTAGAGAAGCTACATATCAAATTTCGTTTCAATCCGTTTGGTAGTTTTGGAGAAATCGTGATTTAGTTACTTTGACCCCCCCCCCCCCCAAACCCATCCTAAGATTTTGAATTTTTTGAAACCCTTTCTTAGTGAGCACCTATGGCCCTAGAGGAAGCTACATACCAAATTTCGTTCCAATCCGTTGAGTAGTTTTTGAGATTTCGTGATTAGTCAGTGAGTGAGTGATTGAGTGTTATTTGGTATTAGATAGATAAATTAATGTTTGTTTCTTTGTCCTCTATATACTCAAAAACTGTTCGACCGATTTCACTAAAAATTTCACAGTTTTTCCATATTATTGCCAGGAGTGTTTAGTCATTCCAATTACTACGGTCTAAGGGTTAAATTGCTGTTGCTACCCCTACACAACAAATATAAATTGCACTAACTCTCTACAAGCTATAAAACTAAAATTATGTAGGCCTAATATTATTCATAAGTGATATAAAACTATTTTAAATTCGATTAGTTAATTCAAATGGATGAAATGACACAACTACCCTTAGAGCTAAATATGCCTAACCATTTGTAGGCTACCTTATTTTTTCTATATAGGCTACTCAAAAACTAATTTCTCTAAAAATGTACAATATTTTCACATATATTAGCACCCGGATTGTTTAGAGAATATGGTCACTACAGTTAAAGATATTAAAATGTGGTTGCTACCCCTATACAATAAAAATAAATTACACTAACCTCCTGCAAGCTCTAAAACTAAATTTGTGTATTATTATTTTTTGCAATTCGATTACTTAAGTCGATATAATGAAATGGAATTTTATTACTACCTTTAAAATTAAATAATAATTAAAATGGGTTAGCTACCCATATAAAATATATTACATAAACATTAAACACCCATATGTTTATTAAGCGACCGACCGCCCTGCCCTGATCATAAAAATCTTATTTTAACCAAAAGTCACTTTAAAATTAATTTTTCAATACATAAATTGAGTTTGTTAATTTAATCTAAGCATATATACAGAGTGATACAAAAGTTCCGTAACTCCTTCGTAATTTTAAACCTGTTACACGTATTAACGCCAAACTTTCAGGAAGTTATATTGGGCAAATTCTTCACCTTTTAGGGATATTCTGTGTTCTAAGCTTTTGATTTAAATTAGCTATATAGGGCTGACAGCTAACCCTCGTATTTTGACCATTTTTAACCCTTAACATCAATATTCAAAATCCATTCTTTGTGCACTTCTAAATAGTGGTATGAAGGTACCCAGAAAGTTTTAAGACTCTAGCTGTCAAAGTTTTGGCTGTACGTTGATTATGAATCAGTCAGTCAGGACTTCTTCTTTTATATATACTGTATACACACAGATTTATAGTTATAACCATTGTAATTTGAGTTAAGATTATTATGAATTTACTAAGAATAATGTGTATTTGTATTATAGTATTTTGAATTATTATTTGAATTAATTTTTTTATTCTAGTGCCAACAAGTATGAAGGTCGGTATACCATTGCCGCAAGAAGTGCATTGATGGAGTATGTTTAAATGAAAATGTAAGTTTAAATAAAAGCACTATTTTCATTCTATGAATTAACATGACACAACTGTTACTTAAACGTCTTACATTCTACATGCAAGTGCAAGTGTAATCTATCTCGCAAACCAATCAAATTAAATCAAATTGAAGCGTTATAAACTATTGTCAAATTAAACCAACGTAAATAAATAAACGTAATTTACTGAATTAAATCAATGTACTAAATCAGGTAAGTAGGCCTACTCCTTACGTGCGAAATATTCGCACGGGTCAGCTAGTTCCATGTTAATAACGAATTTCCATAGGAAAGATGAGTTATTGCAGTGACTGTTATGGTGAGACCGGGAGTGGGGGGGGGCACCAATCATGGTCCCAGCACCTTTAGGAGTGTCATAAAATACCATATAGGCCTATATATGTATGTTGGGGGTTCACACTCTAACGGCCACATTTTTGGTCCGATTTGACCCACATTTTGTACACATATTGGTATTTGGCAGAGTTTGTTAGCAAATAAACGGTACCAGAAACTGGCACATACTTTCTCACGAACATATTTAAATTATTAAACAGATTCACAGTGACTTCATTAGGCCTATTGTAGGTGGGGTAGGAGAGGTGATTTTAAACTAGGAGATTAACTAATAAATTTTATTATTATTAGCTAGAGATAAAACTATTCGATCGATTTCGAACAAATTTGCACCAAACACGTCAATTATGCCTGTAGGCTATAGATGCACGGAAAAATGATTTGAAAAAATTTGAAAAACAACCCCCTTTATGGCCAAAAATCCCCCAAAAATCAGTTATTATGATTATTATTAGCTAAACGAGAATTTTTAGATAGGCGGTTTTTTGCATATGGTAGGGTACATTAAAGGCTACAAATAAGCTAAATTTTATCAAAATCGTTAGAGCCGTTTTGTATAAAAAAATAATAACTGATTTTTGGGTTTTTTTTGCCAAAAAAAGGGTTGTTTTTCTAAATTTTTCAAACCCGTTTTTCGTGCATCTATACAGGCTTACTTGACATGTATGGTGCAAATTTGTTTGAAATCGATCGAATAGTTTTCGCTATAGCTTTGCCTACATACACACAGACAGACATCTAGACAGACATTTTATAAAAACTACTTTTTTGGACTCAAGGGGTCCCAAAATGGATATTTCCAAAAAAATCTCAACATCGATTTTTTTTTGCGATCAACTATACATTCTCTATACTATAGTATAGTGAGAAAGTAAATAAACGGTACCAGGTAACTGCCACATATTTTCTTCCAATTGAAACTTTATACTTTCCCAAGAGTAGCATAGGAGGTGGCTATTTAGAATTGCAAAATTAGGAAAATGTTACCATGGAAAATATTAGATTCATTTCACACACATCCATATTATATTATTATTATTATTTAAACTATTCGATCGATTTCGAACAAATTTGCACCAAACATGTCAATTAGGCCTGCACGAAAAAATGTTTTAAAAATTTTTGAAAAACAACCTCCTTTTTGGAAAACAACCCCCAAAAATCAGTTATTATTATTATTATTATGCCTAAACAAGAATTCTTAGAAATATGCGATTTTTTGCATATAGTAGGGTACATTAAGGGCTACAAATAAGCCAAATTTTATCAAAATCGTTAGAGCCGTTTCTGAGAAATTTTGATTTTCTCGTTTTTTGGTCATTTTTTGGGGGTAAAACCCCTTAAAAATAAAAAATTTAAAGAAATGAAAAATACACCTGGAGATATTCCAGAACTACAAATACATATCAAGTTTCATCAAAATCGGACCGTTAGTATGGTCTCCAGCTCTGTAGGCTACACAAGTATAGGGTGCTGGAGAAAGTAAAAAATCAACAAGCGAAAGCACGTTTTTTTGAACGGAAGTAACTATTTATTGAGATTTTTAGTACTAGAATGACAATTCTTTCTTTTTGTGGTTTTATCTAAAAAGAATATAGGAGATTACCGGTATTCTGCACATTTTGTTTTTTTACATGACCAGTCAGTCTGGTACCCCCAAAGTTGATCAAAACGTAAAATACCGTAAAATAACCCGGTTCAAAAATCCACGTGTGTACCGCGAGCAGAAAGAAGCAGCGCATGAGCCAGGGCTGAAGGCTAAGGTGCAAACGAATTTTACTAATATATTTCGTACACGCAGGCAGCTATATTGAGCGCCTTCATTTTCCAAATAGTTGGTCGAAACCCTGAAACGTATAAACTTAATTTTGGAAATTCGTTCAACTCACGTCAGCGGTTCGGATGAGTGATGGAATTATTTACTTTTAATCCTTACTTTTTTACCCCTTGCGCAAAGGTTTGCAGCTACCAATAGGCTTTAAGCAAAAGAAATTGTAATATTACGACGATTTATATCAGTTTTGAACTGAACCAATATTTTGTGTGTTAACTTTTCGGAAGATTAGTTTCAAAGTCTACGGACCATAAAACGATAATCTATGAAGACATTTTTCGAAAATCGTATCATGGGAACGACTACAGTAGGTAGGCTACATTTTCGGAATCGAAATAAAAACAGGCAAGTGTGTCCTGTCCTACTTGCTCGAAAAGTAGGATTCTGTCCATCCTTAAGGCAGTGCTTTCAAGCTTTCGATACGAAATAATGTCAACAGTGTTAGCAAAAATGTTTTAAAATTTCAATTACAAATATTAAATAGATGTTTGAAGGGGGGAGAACTAAAAAAATAGTTAACTGTAAATAAATTAAACATCTTATGTTTTAAAACATAAAATATAGGCCTAAATGGAAATCAATTATTTCAAAATTTCTCTTATCCTTGAAAAATTAACACGTAGCATTCTAGGCTGTAGGCCTACGATTCAGAAATTAGAGAATTACACATATCTATAGGCCTATATAAAAATGAATGTTTGTTTGTTTGTCCTCCACAGATACAAAAAACTATTAGACCAATTCCACTAAAAATGTCACAGTTTATCCATACTTATATCAGGGGTATAGAGACATGACAATTACTACAGTCTAAGGGGTTGAAATGGGGTTGCTACACTATACAATAACTATAAATTGAACTTCATACAAGCTATAAATCTAAAATTGTGTAATATTATTCTTAAGAGCCATATAAAACCATTTTCAATTCGATTACTTCAGTCAAAGGGATGAAATGGGATAACTACCCTAAAAATTATATAATCATTTATACACTTACTTTTTCTATATGCTCAAAAACTACTCAACTAAATTCACAATTTAGCCTACACATAGCCTACGATTATTAGTATTAGCAGGCTCGTTTAGAGAAATATGGTATCTACAATCAAATAGATTAAAACGGGGTAGTTACCCCTATACAATAACAATATATTGAACTATCTTCCTATATACAAGCTAAGTTTATGTAATACTATTCTTAAGTGATATAACAAACCATTTGCAATTTGACTTTATGACAAAGGGATGTTTTGGGATAACTACCCTTAAAATTAAACAATCAACTCAATACGTAGGCCTACATGAGTACGTACGTGAGTGGCAATATAATATTACAGATGATTTCAGCCATCAGTAATACTTAAACAAAACCTGGCACAGATTATACTTTGGGGTTATTTTGCAACTTCAATCAATAACATAAGTCTTGTGAAGTAGATTTTTTAAATATGAGTTAAAGAACTAATGCAGGCTACAATAATTTATAAGATTTGTTTTGAGGTTATAAAATGAATAAAAATACAACCTTGTATCATGAATATATTCATTTATACAAATTTCAGAAGAGATACTCCTTCATTTAACTTCGGCAACATTCGTACATCTTCGTATAACATATAAACATATTCGATTATTAATTTCTTCATTATAATATTAGTAATTTCTAAATTATTTGATCTATCAATCTATATAATTATATAAAATGAATTGCTGTTCGTTAGTCTCGCTAAAACTCGAGAACGGCTGGACCGATTTGGCTATTTTTGGTCTTAAAATGTTTGTAGTAGTTCATAGAAGGTTTATACGTAAAGAAAAGTTTGAAAAGTTTCCCGAAAAAGTTTCAAATTTGGAAGAAACTGAACAGCATTTATTGAATGAACTGAAAACCATAGCTCACAAAAACAGCTGTTCGTATAAAAAGCTTATGTTTGTTTACATGTATTACCATAGCAACATTACTTAGCGAATGTATAATCACTTTAATACTCTTCAAAACCAACAGCTTTTTAAGGTTAAATTGAAAAACTATAAACAAACACAAATAAAAATGCTTACAGAATTAAAATTCAACTCAAACATTGGTTATTAAATACCTATATAGGCTTACTTAGAGATATGCTGCTTAAAATATTCTTTATATAAAATATATCATAACTATGAAGTTTTTAATACTTTTAAAAACATATTTCCCCATCAATAATAATAATAATAACAAACAAATTATTTGACACCATGCATAACCATAAACATACACGAGTTTAAACATATTTTATTGAAAACTAAACAAACCATCTGAATTTAACTAAATGCCAATAAAATATCACATTCGTAGCTTTATTTTGATATATACTATATATTGTATAATTAAATACTACACAATATATATATTATACTAATTAGGCCTATACATTTAAAATTACAAACTCTATTTGAACCAGTTTGTTACATCCTAAATTAACGCGGATGTTACAAAGTGATTCAAATATCTTTTCTACGACCCCCAGCTAATTTAAACCCCCGCTAAGAAAGGGTTAAAAGAAATTCGAAATTTTAGGGTGGTTTTGGGAAAGGGTTCAAAGTTACTAAAAATCCCTATAAGAACGAATTGGAATGAAATTTGGTACGTAGCTTCCTCTAAGGCCGTAGGTGCTCGCAACATTGTCAATGAAATTAAGTGAAAGTCAAACTTAGTAAAAACTATAAATTAAAACGATATATTTAAAGCTTTTTCATGTTAGATAGTAGTTTACAGCAATACAATTTTCAGTGCTTTCCTAAATAGCGTAGACTTTTTTTCATGGCCGCAGTAGGATACGCACAGGTATTCAACGAACACTTAAAAAGAATACAATTACGTCAAAAAGACTGAAAATACCAACAACCACGGGCAACGCCGTACGGGTCAGCTAGTTATGAAATAAAAAGCAATTAAAAGATAATATTTGTATCTTCATTTAGATATATAATAGCCTAATGTAGGCCTATATAAATACAAAATTTTAACAAATAGGCCTACAGTTGTATAATCGTTATAAATTGTAGGCCTACACATTTACCGAGTTAAAAATCTCCTAGGTAGGCCTAGATAAAGTCTGTTGGTTTTAAATAGTTTTTTTTTTTAATGATGTATTTCTGATGTGTATCTAATTAATCTGCCTGTGATTTTTCACTTGAGCTTACTAGTAATTCGTACAGTTAGACCTACTTTTTCTATAGGCTATGCTAAAAAAGAACTCGACTAAATTCACAATTTAGGCTTACACATATTAGTGCCAGGATTGTTTAGAGAGTATGACAGCTACAATCAAATAGATTTAAATGGGGTAGCTACCCCTATACAATACAAATACATTGCACTAACTTCCTACAAGCTATAAAGCTAAAACTGTGTAATATTAGTCTTAAGTGATATCAAAAATCATGTCCAATCCGATTACTTTTAAGTCAAAGTAACGAAACGTGTTAAGTAGGCTACCCTTAAAATTAAATAATAATTAAAATGGAATAGCTAACCATATAAATTAAATTTCGTTAACATCTAATCGTAAAAATCTTATTTTAACTAAGACTTACAAGTCACTTAAACATTTTTTTTTTTTTAAATTAACTTACTAAATTGTGTTTGTTAATTTTATCTTAGTGTAGGCTATATTTGTATAGCCTACTAAAATCAAGCAGAAGGATTACCAGGTCACACTAGTTTCAAATTTATTGTAAACCTAATAAACGCTATAAAAAAATGTTAATTTAAAAACATACAGCTCAAGATTTTCAGTGTTGGTACCTACAATAATCTGTTCACGGGTTTTTGAAATAAATTATCCTGTTTTGGAGTATAGGCCTAACCCGTATACCAAATTGGAACTCAATATATTACAAACTTCCAGTTTTTATTTGTAAAAAAAATAAATGGCGGATGAATTAAAAACGAAGCGTTTTCGTACCTATGTTTATTGGAACTTTTAATCTTGTTTTTACCTAAGGAACAGTTCTACAAAACCATGTAACGCCAAGAAAACTGCATTGGAAACAACCGGAGCAATTTATCGCAGAACTTAGTCGTTCAAATAAAAACTGTTGTTTTTATTAGCGTACGGGACGAAACAAAAAGCCAAAGGAAAAGTTAACCTACAAGATGTTTCGCCCACTTGTTGCTCAAAGCGCCATCATCCGTTCGGACCAATCAAAAGCATTGTTCCATCGATCTGAGCAATAGAGGCGGAGTTTAAACTCTATTGGCCGTCGACTGCACGCGGTAGAATCCGACACTCTAGGAAAGGCTGTCCGTCTGTTCACCACGACACCGCGAGCGATCATGTCTGTTTTTACGATCGAATGTTTACATTGAGTGTTCAAAGTGATTAGTGCGATGATGAACGGTAAAACCATGCTGCATCATTCCGAACAGCATATCAAGAGGCCGATGAACGCTTTCATGGTCTGGTCGAGAGGGCAACGGCGTAAGATGGCTCAAGAAAACCCCAAGATGCACAACTCGGAAATTTCAAAAAGACTAGGAGCCGAATGGAAATTGTTGTCCGAAATGGAAAAGAGGCCGTTCATAGACGAAGCGAAAAGATTGAGGTAAAATGTTTAAGCTTGTTCGTATTTATTAAATTATTTCGTATTACAAACACTGTTTCTTTAATTTACAATTTATCTAAACACGTCTTAAAATATTTTACAAACTTTCATTGTTAAACAAGAATTTACGAAACGTTAATATAATTAATCGTAAAACATTGCAATTTTCCGAGAAGATAACCTTTAGAGGGAAATGTTCTGAAGAGTATTTTTCTTTACTATTTGTAATTTTTTTAAATTAAAGACTTTGTGCGCTTTCGAATAAGAACTTACGAACCATTAGTTTAAAAATCACGAATTTTCCTTCGCAGGTAAGGCCTACTCCTTCGCAGACGAGTTTGTGTTTTTAAAAAGAAATATTGTTTTAAAAGATAAAATAATTTGAACAATATGCAAATATAAAGGGCGTCTCGCAACCATTCTACCATTTTATTCTGCTAACAAATAAAATATATTGTAGGCCTAAGATGTGTCCAATCTTGCTTGGATTAGAAATTGTCTGTCTGTACGTGTGTTTTTGAAAAACATTATTACTCATGAACGGTTTAAGACAAATTCACGAAACTCTGCGTGAATGTTTATCACATTGGTTTACACAAATATGCAAAATTTAATTTCATCCGTTTCAAGATGGCGGCGGTTCAAACTTTTCAAAGTTGAATATCTTAGAAACTGAAGATTTTACGAAAAATGTCAAGTTACAAAAAATGTACACAATTTAAAGATAAATAACTTTATACCACTATTTATCAAGTAATCAACACTATTTGTGGGTCAATGATAACAGAGAAAATGCAATAATTATGTCTGAAAGTTGATTTCCGTGTTATAGATAAAATTCATAAGAGGTTTATTGGCCTACTAGTCTAAATACATGGAAGATAATAATTTAAATTTAAAATTAGATACAAATCTATTTTTTTTTTTTTTATAAATAAGCTAAATAAATAACACTAGAGAAAATTATGTCTAACTTTTAAATTTTAACTTTGTTCACTATTTAATAAATGACTTAATTATATTCATCTAATTTGTTTAAACACTGAAAGAAGTAGTTCATGATCATTATTTTAAATTAAGTGAGGCATAATAAAGCTAGCTTTCTTTTATAGCTATCTAGAAAAATAAACGGTACCAGAAACTGGCACATACTTTCTCATATTTAAATTACTAAACGGATTCACTGCGACTTCATAATTGTAGGTGGGGTAGGAAAGGTGATTTATTAAAGTAGGAGATTAGCTAATAAACATTATTATTATTATCTAGAGAGAAAACTATTCGATCGATTTCGAACAAATTTGCACCAAACACATCAATTAGACCTGTAGACCTATAGATGCACGAAAAAAGGTTTTGAAAAATTTTGAAAAATAACCCCCTATATGGCCAAAAAAACCCTTAAAAATAAGTTATTATTATTATTATTAGCTAAACGAGAATTTTTAGTAAGATGCGGTTTTGTGCATATGGTAGGGTACTAAAGGGGCAAAATTTTTTCAAAATCGGTAGAGCCGTTGTTTTTTTTGAAAAAATAATAACTGATTTCTGGGGGTTTTTTGCCAAAAAGGGAGTTGTTTTTCAAAATATTTCAAAACCGTTTTTCGTGCATCTATACAGGCCTACTTGACAAATTTGTTTGAAATCGATGGAATAGTTTTCGCTCTATCTTTGTATACATACAGACATACAGACATAAAGACAGACATTTTGTAAAAACCACTTTTTTGGACTTAGGGGGTCCCAAAACGGATATTTCCACAAAAAATCTCAACATCGATTTTTTTGCGATCACTATACTTTCTCTATACTAGGCCCAGGCCTATAGTAGACTATAGTCAGAAAGTAAAAATATTCACAGAAAACCACTTTCAGCAAGAATTGTTGTACCTTCTCAGTTATACTTAATCAAATGCTAAAACGTAATACACAGTTGGATTTGCCTTTTAATTGTCTACATCTTTTGTATCTTAACATTTTTTATAAAGCTTTAGTATTGTAGAGATTCAACTTTAAAAAGTTTGAACCTAATTGTTCTTGGAACGGATAGTAGCAGAAAAATTAAATTTTGCCCATTTGTGTAAATCAATTTGATAAACATTTATTCAGAATTTCGAGAATTTATCTCAAACCGTTCCGGAGATAGGCCTAATTATTTTCAAACACACAAAGGCTACAGACAGACAACTTCTGAACTAAGCAAGATAAGGCTCATGTTACAATGTATTATTTCCTAGTTTTGACCTGCCGAATATCATGGTAAAAATTTGATAGAGTGGTTTCGAGGGACCCTGTAGCCTGTAATATGTTGAATATAGTGTATAACGTTTTATTTTTTATAGAACGCGAACTAAAGAATCACTAGGCCTACTTAATAATCACGAAATTTGCCACTCTATAGGGTATTAGACATGTAAACAATTTCGCTAATAGGCTACCGAAAAATTTGCTTAGTAGCTCTGAACATTATTATAGACCTACTGTACCTCGTAATTATTTATAGTTTTTAAAAGTATAGTAGGTCTACAATTTAAAAAATATTAGTTGAGTATAAATATAGGTTAACAACAATAATAACAGCTGATTATGTTACTAGTTTATTAGTTACTAGGGGAAACCCCTGCGTGCTTCGCACGCCAACCCCGTTGGACCCTTTTACACACATATTTTATCAAGTTATGTTTTCTGTATAATAAAGGTGTAGGATTGATAATAACCACAAGCTAAGATGGTAAATAATGTTTAATGTTCAATTCAAATTGTTTCGTATATTTTATAACGGAAGTTATAATAAAATAAACGTTAAAGGGTCCAGCGCAGACCCAGGTCCACACTTTAATAAGAACCTAACCTAAAAGTTACAAAATAAAATAATTGCTTAAAAGTTTGAAATCAGCTGTTAATGGAAATATTAGAGCAAAAAGCTGTTTTATCTATTTTTTTCATTCCATGAATTACCTGGACCTATAGGCCTAACCTAAGAATTTTGTCCGACTAAATTTACAAATATTTAAATAAAAAATACTTTTATCAAAATTAATTATAGCCCATGTTAATCGGGGATAGTGTAGCTTTTTATTAGACAAACTATTTTTTCAATCGGTTCAGTAGTTCCAGAGATTAGCCTACTCTCTACATACAAACAAACAAACAAACAAACAAAGAACAAACTTTACCTCTTTATAATATTAGTATAGATTAGTATAGATGAACTTGAAATAACTTGAAATGTATGCCTAATACAGATAACACATTTCGCGTGATACATTTTCAACACGAGTTAAATTTGCATTATTAATGAATCGCCGAGATTTGTTAATCAAGTATTTGATAAACAATTATTATCTGCAAGTCATTCAAACTATGAAATCTGACTTCACAATAATGAGTAGTAGGCTATTTGTGTTATTAAATCTGTGTATTATAGGATAAGCCTACACAGACAGCAAATCATGTAAATTATGTCATTATCACGTCATGTAGCCTAATCATATTTTAGACCTACTTAAAGAAAAAAGAAAGCAGTCGTTGGACTGCTGACAGAAGTGAAAACTGCCATAAATATAAATTGTTGGTAATATTGGTTTAATTCGAAATCATTATTTTTATCTTTCCCCTATTTAAAATTGAAATCTAAAAAATAACATTAACATAACTGACTAAAATCGTCAAATAAAGACTAATAATTAAAAAACACAATTTTAGGTTCGACCTATAGGCCTACTACTGAACTAACACAGGTTCGAGAAAGGCTTACTTTACTATAATTTTAATATCTGTTGTTAAGTATTAAAGTTAAGCATCAATTTGTATTAAAAAGATAATAACATAATTTTAGGATAGGCCTACACTGAAGCAACACAAGTTTCTTTAATGCATTTATATTTATTATCATAACAACCTTAGACGTTTAAAAAATGAGAAAGCACTATGTCCATTTTAGAGGTATCACCAAGAACACTAACTTAACACAACAAAAAATTAGGAAGTGCAATGTCCATTTCATCGGTATCGTGACGTGATTAAACCCATACAGCTATTGAGTTTAAGCCTTTGAATTTACCGCTGCCTATTATATTTCGTCTATTACTTCTTCTTTTACGATCAGCAGTTACATTAAACTTCTGGTTTATATTAGTACGTGTGTAAAACAATGAAGAAGAGGAAATCATGTAAATCATGTTTGAACCAAATGTAGTACTTCAAAACTAAAAATGTTGTCAGTCTCGAAATAAGGAAACTTGTTTATTATGCTTCATTTGTCTGTAAAATCCAATATTGTATAAGGGGTATGGCATAAGGTAGGTGAGTTTGTGCTTTTAAAACGAAAGGGGTTTCAAAAATCAAGGATAGTTCACCCTGTATAAATGTTTCAGAGCAGTAATTAGGTAAATATAACCAGTGCTAATGATTTTAAAATTGAATAGATTTTTTTGGTTAAAACTTTTATAATATAATGTTAAATTAAATGAATAAATGATAATTTATCAAAATTGCTGTTTTTCTCACATAATACTTTTTTTGTATTTTATAATGTCTAATATTGAAGAAACAAAATGAAAAGTTTACATTTACAGCTCTTTCAAATTCAAAATAATTTTTCCTTTACTTTTCAGCTGCAAATGTGGCTATCACATTACTAAAATCAACACTGATCCTTCTGTTAGTTTGTATATATTGTTGAAAAACAACTTGACGTTTTTGCGACATTGTGTTGCGAAGATAATTTTTAGCTTATAAAAAGAACTTTCTGCACTTGCAAAAGTCACTGGCAATGTTAGGAAGATTAATCCTGCATTTACAATATCGGGAAAACTGGTGGTCCTACTTACATAAGTTTTTACGCCCACCATAAATAACATGTTTTTGTTACTAATCAGCACTCATTGCAGTGATAAATAAGCTATACGCAGGACTCCCCCGCAAGTGTGTAGCCTTCACCCGAGTTAATTACACTGTGCTGAAAGCCTCACAGCCAGGCCCGAGCTTAAACCTTAAGTGCAGTTTGTTGGTCCTACTAACTGTGGTTCTTGTCACAAAAGCCAGTCATAAGTATGCACCTACGACTAGTTCTAAAAATCTTGCGCTTGACTCCTAATGATAAATTTAGACGACACGTTGCATCATAATGTACTATTTCAACAATTTTCCGCCCCCTCGAGGCTAAGTGCCCTGGAGCGGCTGCTCCACTCGCTCCATGATCGCTACGCCACTGCTAGCATTGTATTTGGATAACCTAATAGAACTCCGATCCAATGCAATATTTTGTTCCACTGGAAATTCGACTTTTTTGGCGCTATCTATTGGGGAAACGAAGAAAGCTGTTTGAAACACCAATGCTACCAATGCTTTCTCCCTAGCACTACCTCTCGGCGCGATCATGTACCATTTTCGCGACAACCTTTTTTCCGGCACACAGCCCCCGTATGGATGCAAGATCTATTTTTATTCATGATCTATGCTGCTAGTGAGAATCTAGGGACGCGGGAGCGTCCCGCGCCCGCCAAAAAAATCGAGAACGAGACGGCGACCAAAAACACTGTTTACGCGACAGAACAAGTACGGGTTTTCACCCTCCCCTACTTCGACCCCCTGTGGGTCAATGATGTTGATTTTTCGTACACCGATTCTCGAGGGGCCCCTGAGGACGTGTACCAAATTTTAATTTTAGGGACCATCAGATCACGGATCTGTGGAAGTATTAAAATCGTTATTTTTAAAGTTTGTCTACTTCTTGTTCTTGTTCTTTGACAGGGCTACAGCCTCACAAACTTAACGGATCGAGCTTATATTTTGTACACACATTCGTTATGCTCCAACGAAGTGCCTTTTTGTACAACTTGTCCCCCCCAACAAAAAAAAAGGGGTACGGGTTTCCCCCTTTTTTTCTGGGAGTCACTTGTATTTATTTTTCGTATACCCATTTTCGAAGTGCTCCTGAGGACGTGTACCAAATTTAAAATCTTGGGACCATCAGATGTCGAAGTTATGGATGTTTAAAAATGTTTCTACTTCAATTCTTTTTTCGGCTGCAAATGTTTTCTTGCGGGCAAAGTTTTACAACAGGGTTGTTTTTTGGGACATATAATTTATCGTCACTAGTGCGGATATGACGATCTTTACCTTTCAATATACGCAATAGAAAAGCAACTGATATTCCAGTAGTATCGTGAAAAATTATTTATAATTGTTATGATGATGTAATTTAGATTTGTGAAATTGATTTTTCACCAGCCACCGTCTGGTCTTAAAAGAAATCTTATGTGAAACAACTTATTTCTATTTCTAATGTTTAACCAAAACTTGTATCATTTAGAACACAAAATTCATTCCACATTTCAAAGAGCATAAATCTCCACGGAATCATTTAATATACGAGTTTTACTGCCAAAGGTTTAGTGTGAATGTAATTTTCGTTAAATTTGGTCTCCTATTTATTATTGCTGTTAATTTGATTCAACATTTAAACTACCGGTCATTAGAGGACAGCTCGAAAAACATTGCAGACAAAATAGTCTAAGCTTAGGTGCCAACAATTATTGATGTGCCTTCATATTGATGTTTTCGACCACGTTCATACTAAAACAACAATAAAAAGATTAGTTTAAACAATTTTAATCTTTGTTTAAAAGCTTCCATAGTCCATTATATTGTTACTTTATGACGGTTTAGTTCCTTGACGTAGTTCGATTATAAAACTAACTATTGTAAAAGTGTAAAGAAAAGAAATTGTTTTAGAAGATTTTTAGAAATCTTTAAATTATATTATAAACGTATTAACTAACTACCTGGCCCGACCCGGCTTTGCACGGATAGACAAATCAAAGTTAAATGTATATTAACAAAAAATATATTATATTAATAAATATATTACACTATGCATTTCTTATGGGGATTTTTAGTAACTTTGACCCCCCCCCCCAAAACCTCCCCTAAAATTTCGATTTTTTTTTAGTCTTTCTTAGCGAGCACCTAGGGCCCTAGAGGAAGCTTCATAATAAATTTCATTCCAATCCGTTCGGTGTTTCTTTTTAGTAACTTTGACCCCCCCAAACCCCCTGAAATTCATAATTTTTTTAAAACCCTTTCTTAGCGAGCACCTATGGCCCTAGGGGAAGCTACATACCAAATTTCATTCCAATCCGTTCAATGGTTTTAGAGAAATCGTGATTTTGTAACTTTGACCATCCCCAAACCCCCCTAAAATTTAGATTTTTTTAAATCTTTTCTTAGCAAGCATCTATGGCCCTAGAGGAAGCTACATACCAAATTTCATTCCAATCCGTTCGGTAGGTTTGAAGAAATCGTGATTTAGTAACTTTGACCCCCAAAAAACCCCCCTAAAATTTCGAATTTGCGGAAACCCTTTCTTAGTGAGCGTCTAGAGCCTATAAAGAGTATTAGTGCCAAATTTCATGTTTGTAGGCCTCGTGGTTTTGGAGAAACTGTGATGAGTCAAAGAATTAATGGTATTTGGCTTTTATAAGTATAGACTAGGCGCACAAATACATTACAAACTGAAGTAGGTCTAACCTAAGCTTATTACCATTTAGATTTAAAACTTAAAAAAAGAAACTGCTAACTATTTCTGTCCAAACGATTCTATTGAAACCAAATCAATGAATAAATTGTTTCCGCATAATCAATGTATGTAGGCCAAACTGCTAGGTACGTGCTATGCCTCTTTTTGAATAAGATAAATTAATTTAAACTATTCGTCCCAAATATCCTATAAAGGAATAATAGTTGCTTAAGAAATTATCAAGCGTGTAGTATTTTCATTTGACAATAATAATGTAAATAATTCGATCCCCCAGCATAAACCGTTGACGTGAGTTGAGCGAATTTCCAAATTCTTATATATTTTCAACTAACTATTTGAAAAATTGGTCTACTCACGAAAGCGCTGAATATATTAGTAGCATTTATTTGCATCTTAACCTCCAGCACTAGTTTCACAATTAAGAAATCACAAAAGAATCATTCCTATTACAATAAACAAGACGTTCAAATCAATCATCATTGATAATCTATGCTTGTTTTAGTTTGTAACTTTTCCACCAGGCAATCGATTTAAATAATGATCTAAACACAGATCAAAAAATTTCTTTTAAAATGATAAAGTACTATCGGTTTTAATTAAAGCGCGCTTTTTCCAAGTAGGCCTACACTTCAACATTAGCGTTATTAGTAAGACGCTTATAATAGAAAGGCGTCTTATAAGAAAAACGAGCTATTGCAGTAACTCTTATGGTGAGACCTAAGGTCGAAAGTGGTCAATGAGCACCGATCAAGGTCCATAGAACAAATTTTGGGATGTAATTAAAAATTATATGTATTTATGTGTTTGCACTCTAACGGCCAAAAAAGTCAGATTTGGCCCCAATTTGGAGAACACGTTGATTTTCTAAGTCGCCCAAACGAGTTCGACAGAAAAAATCCAACAAACGGAATTAAACATTTTTTTGAGATTTTTAGTTCTAGAATGAAACTGTTTTTGGTTTTATAAAACAAATAATACAGGAGATTATTCTTCACGTTTTATTTTGTTTACACGACCTATATCCCCGTCTGGTTTGCCCAAAATGTATCAAAACGTAAAGTACCATAAAAGTACCGGTTCAAATCCACGTGGATGATTTTACGGTGAGGGTAGTTCTTGATGAGGCTGTCGGCTGGGATGAAAACTCGAGAACGAAGTGAAGCAGTTCATATAGAGGATCCAAAAAGTGGATTTTTTTCTAGGATCGTTTGGTATGGTTTGGGTATGCCAATTCTAATTTGCGACCTCGAAAGTAGGAGGGACAACTTTTGGGGGCAAAAAACCTCGAAATTTTCGAACTTTTCCCAATTTTTCGCTTATAACTTGAAAACGGTGCATATTTTGTAAACGATAGTACTTTAATAAATTAAAGAAGACAAAATTTCGCGTCGATTAAAAAAACAAAATGCAAAATTGGTCCAGTAGTTCGATTTTTATGAGGATCCAAAAAAGAGCAAATTTGTCCAACGTTGCCAAAAACTGTGTTTTATCCATTTTCAATGTGCTGTAACTTTCCAACATCAAATGTTATCAATACCTCCCACCCCTAAAAGTTGTAGAACATAAATCCATGAGTTCAAAAAGCACAGATTGTTCTAAATTGGGCTAATTTTCAAATTTTGTCAACTCATAAAGTAAAATTGGGAAACACCTTAAATTTACATTATAGGGGTTTTCGCTTTTTTTCGGTGTCAATGAGTCCGGAAATCAATTTTGACTTCATTCTGAGACTTAGGTATGTCATGTGAATTCATCCATAAATTGTTTTAAGGAATTTTTTGAAAATTTTAAAATCTAAGTAATTATTCATGACTTTTACCTGTATTGCTGGTTTCTTGTTCCCTACATATATTTGAATGCTTGAACACCTTTATCTAAACGCAGTAGACCATTATATATACTTGTATATCCATATTATACCAAAGTTATCGGAAAAGAGACAGTTAAGTAAGTACTTATAAAAATAATTGTATTTACAACTTAAAATACAGGAAAGTTACTATTTATTTATTTATTTTTATTTCCAACGTTTCACAAAAGTTTAAGAATTACATTTATTTAAATTAATGTTAACAATTTTTTATGAAATCATAAAACATATAAACGTAATTTTGGACATTCGATCAACTCACGTCAACGGTTCAGCGGCATGATTGAATTATTTTGTATGTATTTGTATACATACCAGTGAATAAAAACTATATATAAAAGCGAAATACCACTCACTCACTCACTGACTCACTCA
>JAGFPH010010325.1:11082-24352 GCA_018207615.1 Philaenus spumarius | reverse complement strand
CGAGCGAAGCTAATCAGCCATCTGAGGCCGAAGGCCTAGGCGGGGTTTGGACGCGAAGCGTCCAGGGGTAGAGCCCCTAGTGATCCTGAAGTAAGCATAGTGTACAGGTGAGATATATCTTAAAATATTGGCAATAATTACAAACGTCTAGTTAGTACCAATTATACAAATTTAAGCTTAGGTTAGAAACATATAAATTTGTCATAACCACTCCTAGATGGAGTTGATGTATTCGTGTTTACTTGTATATAAAACAACTTGTGGAAATAGTAAAGTAACAAAAGACTAGTTAATTTATCATGTTTCTGAGGTCAAGCCTTAGTCGAAGAAGAAGTTCCCAGGAGGTTGGAATCTCGGCTATAGACCAGGTAGCTTTTCATATTTGTTTTTAGAGGGAAAGAGAGCGGAAGTAAAGCAAACGGTGGTTGGCTCATTTCCAAGCTGACGGAAATCAAGCCTATTTTTAAAGCATTAGCAGATAATATTTCAAAACCTATACTATCTGATGGGCAATAATATTATACAATAAACTTAAAAGCAAAACAAATATATTTTTTTTATCCCATAGAGTTATCCCAGTTTTCTTAAATGAAAAAAACCATTCAAGTTCAAAGGGTATTTCAAAATACAGTAGTAAACAAATTTGTTACACCCTTTATGTTTCTCAGACATCAATATACAAATACTTGACCTATGTATTTATACATCAATATTTTAAAATAATAATAAAATCGTATCCAATCCAAAAAGACCCTTGGGTAAAAAAAGTTCGAAAATCCCTGATGTACATACTCTGCACACAACGATACAGAAGGAGCAACTCTTTGCGCGGTGTTGCGAGTTCTACATTCTCTTCTTTACAAGGGCACAATTTTATCGTAATGGAAAAATCTCTGAATTGATTTCACGTTTCGTAGAACTGAATCTGACAATGGGAGTTTCACTTTCTAGCTCAGTACAGTAGCTACCAGCAGCTGGTAAGGAGGTGAAGGAAGTAAGGAAAGAGGTCATACGCGATATGAGCTGTACAATAACCGCCTTTCCTTTCTGATGATTTTTTATTACAGTCCTCTGTTAAAGGTGCATACGAAATGTGACCAATTAGTAATTACATCATTTTAGATTTTTTTAAACAAATATTTTTTACCATTTTTCACTAATTTACAAATCACTTCAAAAACATAGCTTTACCGTCTTTCCCGCATTGATCAAAATCTGTATTTATAGAATAAAAAAGCTATTAACAATAGAAATATTTTCTTTTCAGTGGTTACCACACTCAACATTATTTAAACATTTAAGATATATAATATATTATGTGTAATATATAAGAAGTTATCATTTTTTGCTTTATGGAAAACCAACGATTGAAAAAACCGTCCGTATGAAATTTTGTGTACACTATAGTTCGGCCACAATTATACTAAACTAGCTGACCCGTACGGCGTTGCCTGTGGTGGTTGGTATTTTCATTCTTTTTAACGTAATTGTATTCTTTTTAAGTGTTTAGTCAGTGAGTGGTATTTGGCTTATATATATATATGTATATATATATATATATATATATATAGATCTTAAATAATAAAAGCACTATTGTCATAATAATAAAAGATCTGAAATTATGATTTTAGTAACTTTGATCCCCCCAAACCCCTCCTAAAATTTCGACATTTTTCATACCCTTTCTTAGTGAGCATATATGGCCCTAGAGGAAGCCACATACCAAATTTCATTCCAATCCGTTCGGTAGTTTTGAAGAAATCGTGATTTAATAACTTTAATCCCCCCAAACCTCCCTCAAATTTTGAATTTTTTAAACCCTTTCTTAGCGAGTGCCTATGGCCCTAGAGGAAAGCTACATACCAAATTTAATTCCAATCTGTTTGGTAATTTTGGAGAAATCGTGATTTAGTCATTTGTACCCCCTAAACCCCCCTAAAATTTCGAATTTTTTCAAACCCTTTCTTAGTGAGCACCTATGGCCCTAGAGGAAGCTACATACCAAATGTCATTTCAATCCGTTCGGTAGTTTTTGAGAAATCGTGATGAGTGAGTCAGTGAGTGAGTGAGCGGTATTTCGCTTTTATATATATAGATATAGAAAATAATTTTCAATTTTCCACAAATGCTCCAAAGAAACAATAATTACAAATGTGTTGCGTGAATGCCAAATCCACAAACACGCAAAGCAGATCCAACCTCACTTACAATGGAAAGAAAATATTCCCATCTAACACCATGTTTGACAAAATTATTCAAATACATCCACTACATTCCACGATACCTAGCCCTAACCCACAACACAGATAAGGCTGAACTCGGACACACTTGTGTACTACAAAACCTCGCTTAGTTTCAATATGTTAAAAGTGTTGTGTATATGTGTCATTTATCAGTGTGCTGGTCATTAGGCGGACCATACACGTGACGATTTATCGCACGACGGATCTGCCAGATCTGATCGCATCGACGCTGTCCCCACACACGAAACGATTTGTCTTCAGATTCGTCGCAGCGATCTCCCCTCTCCGCCTTTCCACAACTCAGTCGGGTAGTTGGTGTGAACAAGCCGATCCGAATCCGGTCGAATCTCATGAAATTTTCATCCAATCCGATATCGTTTTCGATGTCTGCCGATCACCCCACCCACGTTCCAATCCGTCGTCCAATCTGGTCGTTTCAGACCAGATCGTAATCAAATCGTTTACGAATAAACGACGTGCGTTGACCAAAGCAAGCTATACAGCATTATAATAGAGCGTTGAAAATGCCTGAAAAATAAGCGAAACGTTGCTAAATATTGAAATAGGTATAAATTTCCTGTTACACTGTCTATCCAATCCTTGATTATTTGTTGTGACGACCGCGGTTTCGGATTTATCCCATCTTCCGGTCACTTGTATCACATACAAAAATATATATTTAAAATTGTTTTTCTCTCACTAGTGAGGGCGTCGAAAACACAATAATCAAGGATTGGATAGACAGTGTAACAGGTAATTTATACCTATTTCAATATTCGTTATCATTCCATCCAGGAGCTTACATAAGGAGAAAAAAGAAAAAAAGAAACGTTGATGTAAACAAAAATAACTGTTAACAGTACAAAATATAAGGTAATTTATTAGCGAATTTCCGTAGGAAAGATGAAAAGATGATCTATTGCAGTGACCCTTACGGTAAGACCTAAGGTCGGGAGTAGTAAATTAAAACCGATTATGGTCCCCAGAAAACATTTAGGGTCGTCATTAAAAATTATATATATATATATATAGTCTACAGGGTGAGTTTTAAATGTCCCCCCCCCTAATTTTTTCCGCATTTCTTAAGATATCGACTCCCAACCACCGCCGAACATCATTGATTAGTTTATAATTTCTTTTGATGAGGTTCAAATTCTTGGCCGCCATCTTGGATCCGCCATATTGGAATGAACTTTTATTTTTTAAATATAAAGGTAAGGTTGTGACCCATCATTTCAAACTATTTTTTTCCGTAGAACACGTTGCCGCAATCGGTTTTTAATTATCTGCTTTCGTTCTCGAGATATTAACAATTTTGTAAAAAAATTTAATTTTCAAAAATCCCTTGTTTTATTCAATTAAAAAAAAATATCGACCCTTTATCATCAGATATCACAGTTTGGTAGTAGCTTATAGATTTTTATTAAGTTATAAATGTTTACTGCCATCTTCAGTTTCGCAGAGAAAAGTTGTTAATACACTGAAATCAAACAAATTTACTACAGATGGCAGTACAAATTTAAAACTTAATACAAATCTATAAGCTACTACCAAACTGTGATATCTGATGATAAAGGGTCGATATTAAAAAAAAAAATTGAATAAAACAAGGGATTTTTGAAAATTTATTTATTTTACATAATTGTTAATATCTCGAGAACGAAAGCAGATAATTAAAAACCGATTGCGGCATCGTGTTCTACGGAAAAAAATAGTTTGAAATGATGGGTCACAACCTTACCTTTACATTTAAAAAATAAAAGTTCATTCCAATATGGCGGATCCAAGATGGCGGCCAAGAATTTGAACCTCATCAAAAGAAATTATAAACTAATCAATGATGTTCGGCGGTGGTTTTGAGTCGATATCTTAAGAAATGAGGAAAAAATTAGGGGGGGACATTTAAAACTCATCCGGTATATATATGTTCGCACTCTAATGGGCGTATTTCAGGTCCAAATTTGGTACACACGTTGGTTGTCTACGCCACTCAGACGAGTTTCGTTAGTAAAAAAAATCCAACAACCGGAAGTAATTTTTTGACCGGAAGTTATTGTTTTATGAGATTTTTCATACAAGAATAAAACTTGTTTAAGTGTTTTATCTACAAAAAAACTATTTAATATATTATTCTGCACATTTTGTTGTTTTACACGACCTTATAGCTCGCTTGATTCCCAATCGACCAAAACGTAAAATACCTTAAAAGTACCCGGTTCAAATCACGTGGGCATCTTCTGATCCGAGACCCAACGGCTGAGTTTGTACGCTGCGAACAGTCCATAAGCCGAGGTCGTCGAGGTGCAAACTCGAGTTTTTGCGCTGCGAGTGGAAAAAATTCTACTGATATATTTCGTACACGCAGGCACCTGTTTAGCATCTTCGTGAGTAGACCAATTTCCTAAATTGTTGGTTGAAACCGTAAAACATATAAATTTAATTATGAAATTCGCCTAACTTAAGTCAGCTGTTCAGCTGCGTGTTCGATTTGTTTATTGGATACAACCAGTAAGTCAAACAATAATACAATTATTTGGTGACATGTGTTTCAAAGCTACAAAATTAAAGACTAGATTTTGACAATAAACGAAAGATATATATATTTTTATTTTTTATTTTGAGGTTGTTTAACACCTTACGTTTTCTTTAAGTAACTCACTTAAAATACCACACCCAAAAACCATTGGAGGTTTTGAACGCATCCGTGTACCAAGCCTGCACAATTGATATGGTATGTTTTATATCGTAAATTACTTTGGTAAAATAAACGGTATCAGTTAACTGACACAAACTTTCTCCCAACTTACTGTAATCAAAATAATATTGTTTTTAATCATTTTATTTTTTACTACTTTTTAGAACAAAACAAAAAAATAATATTCTACCTACGTCAATCGTATAAAAAAATTATTATCCCAGGCGGGATTCGATCGCGCGACCTTTGAATTACTGGCCGTGCTCGCTACCGTGGTGCTACCCTGTGCGGCCGCTGCCGCGATGCTAGATTGACAACACAAACTTGTTTATTTTTAAACATTTCCCCATAATTATAAAACGCCGAAGTATTAATAAAAGCGAGTGGTGTCATTTTGTTTGGCATCTTAAGCACTATAAATACTGAAAATTTGATCAAAATCGTTAGAGCCATTTTTGAGAAATTTGCATTTTTGTCGTTTTTTATGGGTTTTTAGGGGTAAATTACCCTTAAAAATTAAAAATTTCAAAAAATGAAAAAACGCCTGGAGATATTAGGGTTTAGTACCTACATACCAAATTTCATGAAAATCGGACCAATAGTGTCCTCTCTGGTCGTGTATACATACAGACAGACTGACAGACAGACACCACTCTAAAAACACTTTTTTGAGTTCAGGGAGCACCAAAACAAAAAATTCCACTAAAAATATTTTTGGGGTAAGGGAGCACCAACACAGATAATTGCACTAAACAATTTTTTGGGGTTCTAGGAGCACCAAAACAGATAATTCAACTGAAAATTCAAATTCGAACATTTTTACGAAAACAATATTTTCTCCATATACTACGTATAGGGTGGAGAAAGTAAAACTACTTCCATTTCAACGTAGAGTACAATCCAGCGGGGACTCGCCATTGTATAATAGAGTTAACCGTTGTGTTTATAATTTGTCATTAGATAAATACGTAAAAGTGTTGAGCCAATTATAGTAATTTCTCAACTGTAATTCTTTCACTAGATGACTTGTTTCGACAGTTCGATGTTGTCATCTTCAGGTATGTCAAGTTGAGCAATCGCCATATACTTTTCCAAGTCAAGTTGTGATGTGAACAACTAACTTCCATCAATTACAAGAAGAATGCATCAGACTTGGACAAGTCCATGTACTTGTTGAATCAATTACGCGCCGTCCACAAGGTCCTGCAGTAATTACACAACGTGCAATTGTGAAATGCTATTACCTATGATTTATTAAACAATTACGAACCTTTAGCTGAAAGTCTACATTAGCTGTAAGTCGTATTCAACTTGCAAGATTTATTACCTGATCTACATTTCAAGACGGATATTACAATCGTGCTTTCAATTAAATTGAAATTCTTTAAAACTCATTTTTTTTATTTTTCTTTAAAAGTACCTTTTTTTTGTTGAGCGTTATCGATGTTGATGATATATAAAATTAACGTCATTTAGGCTAGGCCTGTCGAATAATTAGTATTGACAGTGGACGACAGAATCTATGCGAACACTGCATATCGAATTATACTAAGAAGGGTAGTTTAATATAAAATAAATAACTAACGAGCTTGACTTGTGAGAAAGTAACTAAATAAAATAAAACCTAAACACAAAATCTCACAATAAATACGTTTACTAACCTCAAACGCGTTTCAACGACAATGTCGTCCGCTAACAGTTATAGTTTGGTTAATGTAGCCCGTGCATCACTGAGGATGGCGACACTGTCGTTGAAACGCGTTTGAGGTTAGTAAACGTATTTATTGTGAGATTTTGTGTTCAGGTTTTATTTTATCTAGTTTAATATATGTACGCCTTTCTTGTACGGCTAAAATATGCAACCAGAATGCCCCTACTAGGACATTTAAGGTATTAGAGTAAACAGCTGATTATTGTAACAAAACTGAACACATTCAATCAACTGAGTTATGTGGTTTTAAATAATAATAATAATATATTTATGTGTCAGAATCTTTTTTTACAAACAAAATTTACAAACCCTGTACAATCTTTTTTTAAACTAAAATATTTTAAATATCCCAAAACATGAACATGAAAAAAAAAACACAATAATTATTACAAAATTTAGGTAAAAAAACTAAACAAAAAACTATAAGGATTCATCATTAAATTGATATGGCAAGTACCTCATTATCCTAAGCTGCGTTGAGGTAGTTTCATTATTTTTAAACTAATAAATATAAAAAATGCAGAAGACAGGTACTCACACAAGATTTATAATTAGTCCTACAATAAAATTCACTATAAAAAAATAAATTAAGTTTTATTCTTTACTTCAAAAAATATTCCTCAACCTGTTCCATATTAAATGTAAAGAGCCATTGTTTTAACTCTTTAGAAAACCCTACAAGACTGGTGGTACTGCTAATATGCATCGGAATTTTATTAAATATTTTATAAACTAAGTAAGATTAAAATTTTTTAAAAGCTTCAAAATTTGGCCGAGGTAGTGTAACTCTATTTAATGACTTAAGCCTCACAGAGTGAACATATGAATTTGATATATACTGGCCACCCCTCACAAAAAACAAACGCAAAACTCGAAAAATATAAAGATGTCTTAAAGGTATTATTTTAAGTTCTTTAAAATAAGGAAAAGAATGTTTAGTTCTTCTTAGTTTAAAAATTTGTCTTATTATAGCTTTTTGGGCAATTATTATTGGATTAACAATAGTGGCGGTATACACCACCCCAGCAACTCAATCCATACTGTATTTTACTGTTAATAATAGCAAAATAAATTGATCGTAGTACAGATATAGGACATACATACTTAAGCATAAAGAATTTTCTTAAGCCATACATAGGCCTACATACTTTTTACAGATTGTACTTGTGGTGTCCAAGTACAATTTTGATCTAAAACTAAACCTAGATACTTTAAACTTTTTACTTCTTCAATCAAAACACCATCTTTGCATGTTACATTCCTGACATTATTTAGACATTTTTTACATTTGAAATAAAGCAATCTATTTATATTATCCTTATTTTTAAAAGGATTTTTAATATATTTTGTTTTTGAACTCAAGGTTAAATGGAAATAGATATAATACGGTACAAGTGATGGAACTGCTTATTTACATCATTCGAAAGGGGTGTACAATGAGGCGAAGCCGGATGTTGTAAAGAAGCAATTATCACGTGTAACGTACACATTTTACCTAACCTCATCGTACAGTGTGTTCTATAACTTTGTGCAATAAATAAAATCAACACGACATTTTAACTAGTATATTATTTTATTTTTGCTATTTAAATTTTGTAGAATTCAGAAGTATACGTTAGTCTATGAATCAGTGTTATTCAAACAATACAATTATTTGTGTTTAGTAGTAATTAAATTAATCTGCTATAACAAACAATCAGCTGATCTAAGCGTTTTAAACAAGCAGCTGTTTGAATCGTGATGCGATCGTAACTTATGGACTCTTTACATCATCGGAGTTGTAAATTAGATCATAAATTACTCCTGGGAAGGAAAGTTTAACACATGGGGTTAGGTAAAATATTTTGAATTAACAAATAGCATTTGTTTTAAATCAACGTACAGCCAAAAATATGATAGATAGAGGCTTAAAATTTCCTTGGTATGAAGGATACCACTATGTTTAAGTCCACTAAGAACGGATTTAGCAAAATATTGATTTTTAAGGATTTAAAATGTTCAAAATATTGGGTTCACTCCCAGTCTGATAACAGATGAAACAGCTGATCTGAATCAAAAACTTAACAACATAATCATTCTAGGTGTGGCCTATACTGAACCAACACACGTTTGTTGAATAATGCATTTACATTCATTACCATAATAACCAACTTAGCAGATTTAGAAACAGTTGATTTATTCTTCACGACCAACAGTCTTAGGTTAGGTTAACAAAATAAAACTAACACAAACAAATGCTTACTGTATCATAATTCAAACATCTGTTGTTACATATTACAAATAAAACAGCTGATTTCGATCAAAAGCTCAACACAATTTTAGGGTAGGCCTATAGTACTGAAACACACGTATCGTGAAAGCATTGAGATGTATTACCATATAAACCAAATTGGCAAATTTAGAATCAGGTAATTGTTCTACACGTCAAACGTTTTTCTTTGGGTTAGGTAATAGCAAACGCAATCAACGAAAAAGACTTACTGTATCATTATTCAAGCACTTATCACCATTAAAATTATGCCAACTCTACTCCTTACTAGGCCTATTTGATCAATTTGTAATACCGCTTACCGTATCACATTTTGGTCATATTTCATATCTTGAAAATGTCATCTCTTCTGTATAAAAATTAAAAAATGTCTGTCCTAATCAATCCACCTTAGGGGAGACCCCTGCATGCTCCGCACGCCAACCCCCGATGGAACCTTCAAAAAACACATGTTAGATTTTATTTATAATAAAAGTGTAGGAATAATAACCTCAAAACTAAGATGGTAAATAATGTTAAATGTTCAAATCAAATTATTTCGTATGTTTTATAACAACAGTTATAATAAAGGTTAAAAGAACCAGTAAGGCTCAGGTGTACACTTAATCAAAATCCTAACCAAAACGTTACTCACTATCAATTACCGTGTATCATCAATAGATAGGCCTACTATATGTCTTATTTATTTTTAATTAGGATGTTTTTTCTTATTTTTAAATTCCTTGACGCAAGTTTTTATTGGTTTGTGTGTGTTGAAACATGTGTTGGTTTAGTATAGGCCTAACTTAAAATAGTATTTTGTGCTAACAGCTGGATAACCGAATCAATTGTTTTATCTGTTATTTTATTCAATTGGTTGCTATGGTAATGAATGTAAATACATTCAAAAAGTTGTTTCATCAGTCTAGGCCTAACCTAAAATTATGTTTAATTTACTATAAACATCATTATTTACATCCACGAAAACAGCTGGATTAGTTTGTTTCTTATTATAAACAGCTGTTTTGTAAAGAAATGGTTTTTGAATTATTATTATTATTATTATTATTATTATAGCCCAGTCGGTATAGGTTACAACTACAGTACCAGTAATTTGCAATACCGCTGATTTTCTTTTTATAAGTACCTTAAGTCTCAGCTTGATATCTTGAAAATGACCCGATCTAGAGCCACTTGACTCATCAATGGGTTTCTCGATACATACCTGCATTATCGAATTTTTTCCAGACAAACCATTGCTCGGAGGAAATATATACATATGACCTTTTTTGTTGAAAAATACCTTCCCTACACGGTGGTATTTTTTATTTTTCTCTATCTTCATCATAGCTCGAAATATTAAGGATAATCGAAAAAAAAATGATAATTGATTTTTTTTCGACTTTGGGAAATGGAAGACTGGTAAACCTTTTTTATGTTAATGTACATACTTTAAGGTACTTATAAAAAAAAATCAGCCATATTGCAAATTACTGGTAGTTTTAACCTATACCGACTGGGCTTCAATTTGTCCTAAAGTCCTAAAGTTTTGTAGGAGTTTAAGCAAAGCAATCACCGACCGAAAGCAGTGAAGTTCAAGCAAATTAAATATTTTGCAACATATAAAAGATGATGCGAGCATGACCGTAACATTACCTTTCCCCGCTTTCTACAAAGTGGTCCTAATTCCGTCCAACTCGGTCGTAAAAACTCTATATTGTCACGAACTGTTGTAAAGCATACACGCAGGTGAAGGGCGCCTTGTCGCTTACAAATAGTCACTTTCTATTTGGTTTTGTTGTGAACCGGGCTTTGTCGTTTTAAATGGCACGTAACCGCAATCAAATTCGAGACATTTTACGTTTGGGCGAGTCGTGGCCAACGTACAAATTATGCGGCTACTGCTCGCGGGGGTATTGTGGGGATATTTATGGGTATATTGTCAATTGTGTTGCGGTATTCGGTTCTATCACAATGAGCAGTGTTGCCGAATCGAACGCGTGAAATGTCAGTGAATTTTCTCTCAATCGAGTGGAAACGTGGCAACGGTGCTCGCGGCAGGTTGCCTCCTAAAACTTCGATCGATTTCCCAATATGTTTCTAAGTATCATTTTTAATAAATGGGCTCATTTAAAAAAATCTTTTATGATTGTGTGTTTATAAAAAAGCGACTTCGTCCTATCTGATTGACTGACTGACGGAGAATCAACCCAGGCTAAAAACTACTTAAGATAAGAATACGAAACTGTGACGGTATATTCTTATGAGGTCATAAACGCTCACTCAAAAAGGACATTTCAAAATTTGTATTTTAAAGCAAAGGAGCTGAAAAAGTACGAGTGTAACTCCTAGCCCTATTTACAGCAGATAAAACAGCAGTTTTGGATCAAAAGCTTAGCAACAAAATTTTAGGTCAGGCCTATACACAAACAACACATGTTTTTTGAAAGCATTACATTTATTACCATAGCAACCAACTTGGCAATTTTGGAATTGGTTAATTTGCTTTCAACAACCAACAGCTTTTAGGGCAGGTTAATATCTCTCTTTATAACAGATGTTTTAAAATTCCCCCCCCCCTTAACTTTTGTGTTTGTTAAAACAAACAAATATCCTTGTGGGGACGATACTAACTTAGCCCAAAGTATCTTTTGAAGCAATCGGAAATTTTGAGTGACCCCTAAAAATGGGGGATTTTGGGAGCAACTCAAAATTTTTAAGCCCCTCAAAACAATTTTTTTTGGGACCTCATTTTAAAGGTCTATTTAAGACAAGGAAAATAACATAAAGAAAATAAAAATCTGACCACCCAAAACAAAATGGCGGCCCTAAACGTGTTGAAATAAATTGTCATAAAGTTGCTAATATCTCGAAAAGGAAGAGTTTTTAGAAAAAATTTCAAGAGACAAAAAATGTTTATTTCAAATTGCTTGACCTAAAAATTGCTTTCAAATCGATTTCGTAAATATTAAGTCGACTGCTACAAAAATTTTGTAAAAAATAAAATTTACTCAAATTTTCACTCAATTCACTCAAAATTTCCGATTGCTTCAAAAGATACTTTGGGCTAAGTTAGTATCGTTCCCCAAAGGTTATTTGTTTGTTTTAACAAACACAAAAGTTAAAGGAAGGGGGTGGGACTTTTAAGACACCTGGTATATAAAATTCCGCATGCGTCATCATCCAGTTTATCGTCGCACCCGCCAACCTTTTCCGATCAAAGTGCCTTAGTCCTAATCAATAGTTATTTTCTGAATTATCAGAGTGTGCAATAATATGTTTGCATTTTCTTCGCAGAAGCGGAGCCCTAGACTACGCCATAGAGCAACCTGATTAAACAATTTTGACAAATGTGGCATCTTTGGATTCGCCTTAGCTCAATAAAAGATATTTGCACAGACGTCTATCCAGAATAATAAAATTGTAAGTCGTTTAAGTGTAGCACTTTTTTTTATAGGTAGAAAATAAATCAAATTTTGTAGTAGTTCTGTCGGACTCGCCGAGGACGTACTGGGCACACCGACAGAACGCAAAAACTTCCTACTACTACACTGGATTTCACGTTCACCGTGCAGTACAGAGCGCCCATAAGCCATGTTATTCATACGACAGTCTCAGCTATACTAGCCAACTGAAAAACATCAACTCCCATGCAACGTTCGTACAGTTGACGCAACCCGCATGACGATACAAGTGATGAACGCTGTAATGGTAGTAGCATGTCTGATCTCCCGTAAGATCTATATTGCACGGTGAACGTGGAATCGAGCGAAGGCTCTGCCACAATTCCGATAACACAGTAAGTTAGCTTTTGTGATTATTGTTAATAGATTTGGCAACACTGTCAGTAAACTTTCGTGATTAATTTTGATAGATCTGGCAACACTGTCAGTTAGGTGTAATGATTGATGTTGATAGATCCGGAAATATAGTTGGCTTTCGTAATTAGTTTTGATAGATCTGACAAAACTGTCAGCTTTCGTTATTAATGTTGTTAGATTTGGCAACACTTTAGCTCTCATGATTAAATATTGCCAACATTGCCAGCTTAAGTTTTTGAGACTGTTGTTAGGTTTTTCAACACTGTCATTGAACTTTCGTGAATAACGATGATAGAGCTGGTAACAATGTCGGCTTACGTGATTACTGTTGATAGATCTATCAAAACAATCAGTTAGCTTTCATGATTGATGTAGATAGATCTGGAAACTTGGTCGACTTTCATGATTGATGTAGATAGATCTGGAAACTTGGTCGACTTTCATGATTAACTTTGATAGACCCAAAAACACTGTCGGCTTTCGTAATTAATTTTGTTAAGTCTGCCAACATTGTAAGCTTTCGTGATTAGTGTCGTATATTTGACAACACTG
>JAGFPH010010325.1:0-11072 GCA_018207615.1 Philaenus spumarius | reverse complement strand
TAGTGTCGTATATTTGACAACACTGTAAGTAAGCTTTCGTGATTAATGTCGATAGATTTGGCAGCAATTCCAGCATTCGTAATTAGTGATGATAGATCCGGCAACACTGTCAGTTAGCGTTAGTGGTCAATGTTGTTACAACAGAAGAAGATGTATAATGAAACAAGAGTCAATCTTATTGTATGTTTATTACCGTTCAAAGAAGTAGTAAATAGAACCAAAACGGGCGAGTGGTGGTTGAGCTTTTTTATAAATTACTAGAGGGTTCCGCCCCCTTCCAGCAGCGACTTGAGGTGAAGCAAATGCAAACTAATTATTGTATTCCATGATAATTTTACAGAAATTACGATTATGACAGAGGCACTTGAATCTTGGGGTAGCACTGACCTGAATCTTGACACATACGTAGTAGAGCCAGAGTTTTTGTGTGAATGACAGGATTTTTTATATAATGGATAGATAGTACAATTTTAAGTTGTACAGTATAAGATGGAAGCATGATAGTCGCGAGTCTACTAATTTGTTCTTCTGTCTGGATGAATCATCTTTAACCAATGAAAACACGCTCTGTGTTTCGTCTATTATATACAAATTAATCATGATATTTTCTCCGGACGTTAATCCGAGTTGCAACATTAGAAACAAAGAAACCACAGAGCGGCCATTGCAGTCACGTAGCGAGACAGCTCTGTGTTATGCACACTGTATCTATTAATGTGAATATAAATAACGATTACTTAAAGCGACACGATTGTTACGTTTTCCTTGAGAGACGGATGTGAACGTAGACCGATGCATGATATCTCGTGGTAGGCTATTACGAAATTGCGAATTTCACAAACTGAAAATACAGACAAAATGGAAGTTGGTGACAGAGTCGTGGTTACAAAGGTCTGGTTTTGTGCACGTGCCGTGTTTGACGAAAGTTATGTTACGTGACGAGGGTTCAGATCGCGTTAACGTTCCTCAAACTTACGTAAAGTTAAAAGTCGTCGATTCTTGTAAGTCTTGTTTATTTGTGCGTTACGATTTAATTTAAAACTGCCAATCCGATTTTTTTTAATAGGCTTTGATTTGTTATTTACTTATAAAACGGGTGTCCAAAAAGCCCCCCCCCCCCCTCTTAACTTTGGAACAAGTAGAAATAAATAAATGAGCTTCGGAGTATCTTTATATGACAAAGGGAGATGAATTTTGGTGTAACCGACCATTTCACCCCTTTCCTAAAAATTAAGGGTTGAGAGAGTAATTTCAAAAATCTTAAATACAAACCCCCATCAAGTGATCCCTCATTTTAAAGGGCTTTATAAATGAAGAAGAATGGCACAAATTAGAGGTCTCTATCTTAACCCTATCGAAAATGGCGACCAGTTAAAGTTGAAAGCATCTTATTGATACAGATTTTTAATTAAGTACGTTACAATACCTTTCATTGGTAATAAAGCTAAAGACTTGACTTAATTCTAAAATTAGATTAAATGCTCAAAATCACTGGATGCTATTGTCACTGGATTGTTATCAGTAGTTGTGCTTTCAACGTAGATGACCTGCCGTATCTAGAAACTGCAAGTTTATTCGTTCCTTTTAAGCTTATGCCAAATTGTGTAAATATTTGTTTAATACTAGATTTTGAATGGCCCTCTGATTTTATTAAATATCACACAAAGAACCATTATTCCTTTCTATTGGAACAAAGTGTTTGTAACATAAATAAAATTGTGTTAAAATAGCATAAACTGTTTAACATTTGACTGGCCGTTTTCGATAGGGTTAAGATGGAGACCTCTAATTTGTGAAATTCTTCTTCATGTATCAACTCCTTTAAAATGAGGTATCACTTAATGGGGGTTTGTATTAAAGATTTTTGAATTATCCTCTCAACCCCCCGATTTTGGGGAAGTGGTGAAATGGTCGGTTACACCAAAATTCACCTCCCTTTGTCATATAAAGTACCCCGAAGCTCATTTATTGGTTTCTACTTGTACCAAAGTTAAAGGGGGAGGGTGAGACTTTTTCACATCATGTATATGGCTAGACAAAGTTTGAAAAATGACTTGAGAAAACTCACCGTTAGGAGTCACATCTAACGCTGGCTTTATTAAAAACAAACCAACGAAGAAAAGAAATATTAACAATGAAAACATCTACAAATATATTTGTCTGTTACGGTTTTCTTACCGTAAACATTTTTAATTTAATACGTAATTACAATTTGAAATTTTGTTGGCCTCTTATATTGAGTACACTAGATAAATCATTAAATATATATTAAAACAATACGGAGAAAAGGATCTATAAGAATAGTGTACCTAAGTATCAGAAAATGATTTTTCGGTAAATCCAGAAAACCTTATCAAGTCCTGTAGATCACACTAACTGTTGTTGGCATCTAAAAACCCTTTTATTGTCAATTTCTTGTAGGCCTATTACACAGTTTCTGTAACACCAAGCTCGACACAGTTGAATGTAATGATAGCATCTAAACACTCCAATTATCAACGTTTTTATCTCAACAAAGTTGTTTTTAGGGTTCCTTAGCGGATTACGTTGAAAGGTCTCACAATTGGGTTTTAGGTTCGTCCTTGCAGGCATTGTTTTAGTAAATTCTGGACAGATAGGTCCTGAAACATATGTTTATTGCTATCAAAATGTCTCAGTCACTGCATAATTGTGAGTATATTTCACACCTGAAATTAAGGTATTTTGGTATTTGCACCATGATAATTCTCCTTCGTGCTGAGGATGAACTTTAGAAGAAAAAACAGGTAAAATCCACCGGAAAAGTATAGTTTTCTTTCTAATGATGAGTGGCAAATATACATGTATAAAGTATCAAAATGCTCGTAAAGAAGTGTAAAATAATAAAAACTGTAACAAAATAGACTTTATGCAAGAGTCTTCAACAAATGATTAAAACTAAATAATCGCCACGTCTTTTCTAACTGATATTTTGAAAGTAAGTGGTGCTAGTGTTATATCGCAAATTAAATAATTCAATTTATAAATTTAATATTGTTTACCTTCTAAGCTTTGAGGTTTTGATTAATAATATACGTTTATTAGAAAGTCATTATAATAAAGAGGTTGGCGTGCGAAGCACGCAGGGGTCTACCCTAATTTATATAATAATTTAAATATGTAAATTTTAAAAAAGGTTACAGATATCAATGGCAGGAAAAAGATGAAGTTTTGAAAAATGCTGTTAAGAAAATGTATTCCCAAAAGTGGTAGTAGGTAAATAATATATTTCCCAAGACTTGAGTAAGAAAAAAAATATGAATAAAGTTATGTAACTTATATTTTTAGACATTTTTAACATATACCTTCAACTGATTTTCAAGGTCAACAAAACTGATAGTTTTAAGGTGGGATATTGATTATTTCTGAAGATACGATTTACGGTGCAACTCTTCTGCAATTCAGTTTATAGTCGATGCCATGGGCACAGACCCTGACATTTTCTGTACCAGGGGAAAGGATAGAATCTTGCACGATCTAGTGTCGGCTTTGTAAAAGTACTTGAACGTGAATCTCCAGTTATTTGTCAGGATGATGTCGATTGGCTATGAATAATAAAATCCGTATGAAGATTCATTTAATGGCTCAACTATTCACAACGTAGGCCCTATACTATTCCTAAATGGGAAAGGTTTAAGGTTTGTTTGTGTGTAAATGTTTAACCAGCTACGGGTCCAGGAGGTATGTTTTGGGGAGGGCGATTTTCACAAAATCATTTTCTATAAATTCTTTTGTCATCTATGATTATTAGCGAACTTCCACAGGAAAGACGAGCTTTGGTGAGATCTAAAGTCGGGAGTGGTAATTGAGCACCGATCATGGTACCCAGAAAACGTTTAGAGGTGTGAAATAAATATATATATATATGTGTGTGTTTTCGCACTCTAACGGCTGCATTGTAAATCCGATTTGTTCAAAATTTGCTACACACGTTTGTTTTCCAAGAAGCTCGGTCGATTTCATTAGCCAAACAAATCCAACAACCGGAAGTACGTTTTTTGACCAGAAGTAACTATTTTTTGAGATTTTTCCTACGAGAATGAAACTTTTTGGAGTTTTATCTAAGACAATTAATATAGGAGAATATTCTACACATTTTGTTTTTAGACGACCTAATAGCCCATCTGGTTCTCTCAAAATCGATAAAAAGCCAGTTTGTAAGGTGTGAGCGAAGCGAGGCAGTGCCTAATCCAAGGCCACAAGGTCGAGGTACAAACTCTCAAATCGGGTTTTTTCAATGCGAGCGAAACGAATTAAAGCGTGCGCCGGACTGGAACCTGAGGTGCAAACAAATTCTACTAATATGTTTCGTATTCGCAGACATCAAATTTAGCGCCTTCGTCAGTACATCAATACCTCAAATAGTTGGTTGAAACCCTAAAACACAAACTTAGTTTTGAAAATTCGTTTGACTCACGTCAGTGGTTCAGTTGCTTGATCCAATTATTTTCTCGGTGCTTTTATTTAGGATTAAAAAAAGAAGACAATCATGCCTACTTTATAAGTATAACTAGGGGAAAACCGTGCTTGCTCCGCACGCCAACCCCTGTACACGATAATCGTGTTATTTTTTCTTTATAATAAAAATGTAGGCCTACTATTAATAATAACCAAAGCTAAGATGGTAAATAATGTTAAATGTTAAAATCAAATTATTTCGTATATTTTAAAACAGCAGTTATAATAAAGGTTAAAAGAACCAGCAAGGCTCAGGTCTAAACTTTTTCTAAAAAATAACCTAAAAGTTAGAAATACAGTACAAAGTTTGAAATGATTAACTTTTAATGGAAATATTACAGCAAGCAGCTGTTATCTGTTATTTTATTGAATTGGTTGCTGCGGTAATAAATGTAAGTGCATATGTTGGTTTATCAGTCTAGGCCTAACCTAAGAATTTTTTCTGACTAAATTTAATATGGAAATAAAAAAACGTTTTTATCAACATGAATTATAGCTTATGTTACTCAGGGATAGTGTAGGTTTTTATTAGTAAAACTATTTTTTCAATCGGTTCAGTAGTACGAAAGATTACCCCCTACATACAAACACAAAAACAAACTTTACCTCTTTATAATATTAAAAGTAGCCTATTGATTTATTTGAGAGACCTGTATTTAAGAAGAAGACAATTTACTATGAAAACAGGGAAAGAACAAATTTAATGAGAATCGTTTTTCTTATAAGGAAAAATGAATTAAGTTACAACTCAATCCACTGGACTTTTAAAGATAATTAACCTTTAATTTTGTATTTAATTATGTAATTACCCTGATTGTGCTTTTTACCTAGATTTAAGTTCGAATCGTAAGGATATTATTATTTTAGTCGATACGAGTAAAAACGTTAAAAATATATCTGGAAATGGTTCGTTTCAAGGTTAGACGCTTTTTTGTTGTTGTTATTGTATAAAAATGAATATGTCAGGAATGGTTCGTCGCAATTAATCGCAAATTTACTAGAGTTGAGTACTTTGCAAGATGGTGATCGATTAAAATATTCGAATTTTAACAGCTTAAAAACTGACTAAGTTTTACAAAGAATATACATATTACTTACTAGAAGCTCTGCCCCTGCTCCTCAACCCTTGTGGTAACATATAGTGATGCCATGCAACTACAAAATCCCTAATTTTGTTAATAATTTTAAAAAATTTTCAATTTTGTAATATGAATTTTACGGAAATGATGATAGATTAGGATAGAGGCAATTAGACTTTAGATGGGTGGTGGGGGTAGCTGTGACCTGTACATAATGTAATAAGACATAGATCGAAATAGGCACGCAAAATCCCCAACATTTCCAAACAAAATCCCTAATGTTTACTTTTTTTTTAAATTTTATCAGGAATTTTTAATATTTTCGGAATAAAAAGTAGCACAAAATATTCTCTGAAAAGTCCTCTACATTTTAATGAAAATTTCGTCAAAATCGGTTTAGCCACTTCGGAGATAAGCCCGGACAAACAAATGTATATATGTGTTTAGGTTTTGGTAATTTGTGATATGAGCTTGGAATAAACTTATATTTTGAAATCACTGACAGGCACTTCAATTTTATTTATATGTATAGATAGAAATTAAAGAAAGTAGGAAATGAAATGCAGTTGAAGGAATAACTGCAGTTGAAGGAACAGTTATAGTTTGATTACTGTAAATCGTGCATCGCTGAGGATGGCGACATTGTCATTGAAACGCGTTTGAAGTTAGTAAACGCATTTGTTGTCAGATTTTGCGTTCAGGTTTTATTTTATCCTATTCAGCTTAAACCAAGTCTAAAATAGAAAATACCACTGGTTTAATACGCTGGTGGTCTTTAACAGAGAGTAAGGCACTCCTATTCGCCATGACACCTCCCGAACATGACGTGTTTCGTCCGAAACGAGCCCTGATTTGCACCTTAAGATAACCTCAAATGTTCTCCACTCGAATTAAATCGTTTGAGTGTGCAGGCATTATTGCATGGTCACTAAAACCAATGCTGACTGTCCTGGAACGATGTGGACATTGTCATCAACAAAGTGAATTCTTCAATTTCTAGAGCTAACGACAGCAAAAATAGGCTCAAACTGCATTCTTTAGATTTAGAATGTTTAATTTTAAATTGTATAGAAATGTTTTATTTCAGTCTCTGTCTTAGTTTTACAATTGTATGTTTGTCTGTTACAGGAGGATGTGCGATGTGGGTTGAACCTAGCGGTTGGATAGCGACGGGGGTGGGAGCACCAGTAGTAGCAGTATTTCTCGCATGGGCGGCTTTAGTATTCCACTGCGGTCGTAGACAATGGAGACCGTTAGATCCTCTACTGTTGGCACTTCTCATAGAATCCGTCGTACAACAAGGAGGCGCATGTCTGCACACAGTAGTCGCTTTGTTCCGACCGGACGAAGAAGTATGGTGTACGGGTCTAGTATGGTGGCTGGCGGCGGTGCGTACCATGCAAGCGGGGACTTTGGCCACGTTGGCGGCGGGAAGGTTGATACGCGTACGGTATTCACATCTCGTCTATCACTTGGCTTGTCTCGCGATGCTGAGCGCGTGTATAGGAGTAGCGGCCGTCCTAGCCAGGTCATCGCCTTGCGGGCAATACTCCGATCGTAGGTACGTGGTCTTCTGGTTAGCACTGCACATATCCCTAGCCATAACATCACTCTTCGCGATCATACTCAGCTGTTGCAGGCCTAACCCTGCACCAGACTCGCGATCGAGTTGTTTCGTAAACGGTCATCACCAACGACGCCATTTACTAAACTCTTCGTCGGATCTGTCTTCCGCGATGTCGGATATATCCATGATATCCACGATGCGTTCTAGAAGCGGTAGAGGCATCTCGCACAGCGTGAGCGACTGTAGTGCCCGCAACGTAGGTCGGACTCGTCACACACTCGTCGAGGAACTGTTACGAATAACTCCCGTGAATCCGGGCCAAAACCCTCCGATAACGTTTCTCAACGGAGCTCCGGAAGTGCCGAAACTTGTGCCAAATAGTTCTTTTTTGAAAAATCGACACTACGGGCTATGCCCTCACGATCATCATCAAGAAAACCAACTACCGTGCGCCGCTATATTGGAGGATACGAAGCTCATGGCCGGGTGCGACGTGGATACCGCTAGCTACGGTGTGTCGACACTGCGCAACGGCGAACCGTGTTATATTTCCACGTCTACTTCTGCATCGTCGACTAACAGTCGCTCTCCGTGTCTTGCTAGAGAGTCGCAAGAGGATGTCAACATGGGTACAATAGCTGCGGTAGTCGCACTCTGCTATTTCGTCAACCATCTTCCAGTTTTGGTGAGTTAGAGACCTTACTGTTTATGTTATTGTAGACGTAAGAATTATAAGAATGTATGTTTAAAATGACGAGGCTTCACATGTCCGATCAAAGAACAAGGAATACTTCGGGTTCTTCAATTTTAACGGAAAGTTTGGGTTTTCCATCAGGCTGGAAAAGGGTGATGAAAAAATGTCTGTTTTATAATAAAATGTAAGTAAATTATAGAGCTACGCCCCCAGCTTTCACCAACCCCTCTTGGAAACAGATGACTTGTATACGCTGATATTTTCACGGAACTTGGATCAAGGAAGAGTGGTAGGTGTAGCGGTCACTTAGATCCTGGAGCATGACCTAGATCAAAGCAGCAGGGGCAGAGTTTTTGTGTCAACGGCGGATTTTTTGTAGAGAGATACAAAACAAATTTATGAATTTAAATGATTCATATAATAATGTTTTCTATTAAAATCCGTTTGTTTAAGCCTAATTATATTGTAAATTAATTTATAACGTTTTTAAAATTATTCCAAAGTTGAAGTCGTTTGCTTTTTTAACTATTTTGTTTATCCTTATAAATTATTTCTCAAATGTGTTTTTTTTTTTTTTTGTCGCTAAGCGATATCTCCCTTAATTTTTCATCAAAATTAATGATTCAAACATCATTTTAAAGCTTGAGTTCCCGCTATTGACGAAAAATATGCAAATAGTTTAAAGTTTATGTTTTCGTAAAAAAAAATATTAAAAAACTTTCCTATGAAAATTCATATGATTCTTAATGAAAGGCGCCATCTATTAATAATCTGTTTAACTAGCATGATAGCTGTTAGTTAGATTGTTTACATTCTGTATGCAAGTGTAATCTATCACGCACATCAATCAAATTAATTCAAAGTTAAGCGTTAGAAATTTTTATAAACTGTTATTATAAACCAACGTAAATAAATAAACCTAATTAACTGAATTAAATCAAAGTATTAAATCAGGTAAAGTGTAGGCCTTATCCTAACTGGCAAAATATTCACGCGGGTCAGCTAGTGTTTATATATTTTAAAATTATTGTATGTAACAGTATTTTAATACATATGCCTATTCTATTTAATTTAATAATAATAAGTATTTATCAAATTATGATTGTATAATTAAATTTTTAATTACATTGTATTGCTGTTAACCCGTTTAAAAGTTATAATTTATTTTGTTGCCTTTGTGCAAATGGTTCTGTGTCTGTGTGATGTTAATATCAATTTATATCGTGACCAATCCATGTAAATGTCTCTCAGCTAAGGCTAAAACAAATAAAATATGTGCTTTCAACGGCATTTCATAGTCAAGAGTCTATAATCAAAACCCCCTATTATTAAAAACTATTTAATTCCCCTAATGTTCCGCAAATTTCTAAACCCGTTGTTGGAACCTTTTCATTTAAGACACAACAGGAGTGAAAAAGTTGTTCTGAGTTGATCGTAGCTATCCAACTGACACAGCTGGACACTAGCATTGAGTTTGTGTGCGTTTCATTCTTCCGCTAACAAATATAGGGCAGCTTAATAAAGGGGGAAAATAGAGGGTTACAGATGTAACCCTGACTGCAAACGTACTGAAATGCGCATGCGTGTCAGTGTTTGTTGTATTGTTTAACACAGGTTTCTCCCACACATTCAAAATTAACTGATATATTATTTTTCTAGTATTCCTCCGCAAGCAACAAGTTGATTTGATAACCACCAGAGTGCAGGCTAAACACTCGAATAGGAACACAAATTCGGCGCTTACATGCTTCCGCAATAAAGTAGATTTTTTTTGGTCATAAATTATCCAAATTTATTGAAATTACATTTATTTGAAAGGTTATGAAACATCGAAAGTGGTGAACTTTTTAAACTTTTGATATTTACATTGTTGAATAAGAAACAAAATCGCAAACTTTGAATTTGAGTTAAGTCAAAAAAAATTTAGTTAAAAACAAATTTTAAAAACTTAATGATGTCCACATTCAGACTAGCTTGACTTTTTAAATTACATTCAGAATAATTTTCTGATCGTTATTTTAAAATTGCTCTAATGGGAGAAGAAATTCAAGAAGGTAGTTGGGTCAGCCGAGCCTTAACTCCTGTAATTACTTTCATAACACTTGTTTCCTGTCAACCATTTCCTCAAACACTGCAAAATAGGATCAACATTTTGACTTACACTTTCTATTACTAACCCCCCCCCCCCCCCATTTTTCACTCTTCACATTTAAAATGAATAGAAATAGACAACTTTAATATCCTGTGCGATTTGTCAAGCTCTGAAATCAATCACATCAAACCGGAAGTGACGTATAAGCTCGCACAAGTAAACTTATTTACTGTATATTGTAAAACGAGTTAATAACAGTTTGGTGTTTGTAGTGTTGGTTGCTTTGAAAGAGATAAAGTGCTTTGCTACTGAGAAACGCACTTTCATTTTATAATAAATAGTGTTCACGTAATGGCTTTGATTCGATAGTACTTCAGGCAATGTGCGTGACGATCACGGGCAAACACGAACTCGAACCTGTAAATTATTTTAATTATGCTTCACGTAAAACAGCTGTTTTCTCAGTGTGGGAAGTGATTGTCCGTGTACCAGCTGATAGTACTACAACAATAGCGTACCTTTTCTCGAGATAGTTTTGAGGTTAAACATTCACAACACAATTACCTATGAGTATCAACTTTGTTAATAACTAGAAAGGTCTATCACATTTCATTCTTTGAATTTATCCTCACCAATTAGTTGAACGTATCATTGAGTGATTTTGTTTTAATCACGTGTTAACGTTTTGTCAGTGTTTGGTTTTATTTATCTAAAATGAGCATTCTTTATGTTTTTGCTTTCGGTGTAGTATCATGAAAATGTACTTAACCAAAATTTCAATGTACCGAAAAGTAAAAATATAATGTTTTACATTTTTTTTATATTCAAACGCTGTTTATCGTGTTTTTTATTTTAATATTATCAAGACATTTAAAACGCTAACATTTTAAAAGCTCACACCTCAGGTGTAAAAAGCAAAAAGTTACGGACATTTTTGTGATCCTTTCTACTGCCAACATTTTTTCATATATCTTTAACGATTTAGCAAGAGCCAGCAATAATATACGTCTAAATTTGCTATTTTTTACCTGTATACAACTTTTAACCTATCCCATATAAACATTTTTATAGATATTAGAAACAAAATTATTCTGTCTTAGAAAAGGTTTGTAGATCATTCTTCCAAAATAAAAGGCCCTAAACGGAACATTAATTAAATTTGTA
>JAGFPH010010324.1:18395-31227 GCA_018207615.1 Philaenus spumarius | reverse complement strand
TTACTTTGCAAAAAAGGGATTTATTTAAAATTATAAGTAACAATGATCGTTTGCCACTTACAGAACACAAGAAGTTCGACGCGTATTTCTTTCTGTCGATTTCCAGCGATTTAAAGTTGTCCTCCTTCGTCCCCAGAATGGTTTCTTCGGCTTACAGTTGTCTTCTCCTGGACTTAATTAAAGTTGTCCTCTCCTAGTTGATTGTAGTATCTTTTGGAAAGATAGGCCGTTTATATGGATATTCTTCTCCCGAAATTATCACGACCCGACTTAGCTTTAGGCCGGAGCTAGAACGTAACGCACACCGAACTGATCGCCTTACGACTTTCTCTAAGTACCCTCGGATCTCGGTCAGCTGTTTACTCGTTGGCGCTTCGTGCTAAACTGATGTTAGAGGGGATGCAAGGTTCTATCCTCGACTTTTTACTTGTCAAACCAGCAACTTCCTCTATGTAACAAGAAATTCTGATTTCTTGCTTTAGAAATATCTTTTTTGGTCTTAATATATTTCCTGATTTATTTGATGAATTTTAGTGCCTTTATTTCCCATCGATTAGGCCTAATTTAATTATTATCTTCATTTTTTTAATTACAATGTGCGGTCTGTTTTGTTTTGCGTAGTAGCTCCGATGACGTCACTTCCCTCTTGGTGCTTAGGCCTGCCGTTCCTGTTCGTGCCTGTTGTTTTGCGAATTTGGCTTTGATTTCCTCCAAACTCTATAACTTCTTTTTGCGTGGTCGGATTTTGATTTTATTGACTTCTATGGATTGGTTGTCGTTTTCTGGTTTCTCTGGAATTTGAATGGTGTTTCTACTCCTCTTCCTTCTTGAGTTATAGACTTCGTTAGTTTTGCTTAAATTTTGAAATTTATTTCCTGTAAATTTGAAATTTTCCATTTTTTCTTGCTTGTATCTTCTTCGGTTGGTCTTGAAACGCGCTAATCTGGTGTTGGTTTTTTGATAGCTTGTTTGGTTGTCTAGTTATTCAGCTTGTTGTTACTCTAATTGCCTCTTCGTTTGGTTTTCGGCGTCTCATTCCCCCCCCCTTTAAAGCTCTTTTCATATCTCACATGGCATTACAATTTATTACACATACATATACCCTATTTTATCAATATTTCCCTTTTATTAATCTCCCTTGTATTTATTTTGAATTAATAAAATTTTTTATTAATTCATTTTATTTTTACAAAACTACTTATTTATTTATATTGAACTTCGGCTTGATTATGCCCTACTATTGGCTCTATTAAATGCTATTTTTTATGATTTAATTACATTTGAACTTTATGAGTTATTGGCCTTTTTATGCCCAAGAATGACTTTACACTTTATTTTTTAGCTATTAAACTTTATAACTTTGTATTTTTTATTACCTTATTTTCTTAACCCTTTTTAACTCTACAAATGACTCTACTTTGTTTTTGGATTTTGTTCAAATTCTGCAAAATCGATTTGTTTACGCTTACATTTTTGTCTATAACTTTTTAACAAATTATCATAACAAAATTATTTTTATTACTCCTTGCTTATTTAACTCTCCTTTCAACATAAATCTAATAATAACAACTTTTTTTAATAAAATTACAAACCCTTATCTTTCAATGTTAATTCATTTCTAACCAAATTTAGACAAGACCGGACAAGTCGATGCCTGTCAGATCCTGCAAGGTTTTGGCTCGATTTTGTCGCTAAAGCATACGTCATAGTCTGCACGTATTTAACTAACACAATTTTAGTTAATTCTTCAAAATTATTAATAAATACTATTTTCACATTTGAAACTACTTTTTTATCTTAATTTTGGGCCTTTTTGACACCCTTTGGCTTTAATCTTTTGTTATATTGACTTTGAATTTATTTTAATTAATGTAATTAATTAACCCCAATTGGATCGGTCGATTGGCCGCTCCAATTAGTACCAAATTTGAACCAAATCGGACTTAAAATGTGGCCGCTAGAGTGCGAACACATATATACATTGCGACGACAGTCTGCCCCGCGTTCGGGAGCCAACTCTGCGATGACAGACTTTGCGACGCTTTGTCTATCTGTAGGCTTTCCCTACTTTGTCACAGAATAAAGAGATTATATCACCTACTGGAAGTATAAGGCAAATTAATTTTAATAGCCTAGGTGATATAACTCTGGTTAAGATAACTATGCCTACAGTCACCTTAATAAAAAATATTTTATTAAATTCCTTCCAGTTATTGAAGTTACTATTAACTTTAAATATGCTCAGCTCAGTAATTAATTTTAAATTTATTCGACAATCTCTGAGGAGTGAGAACAGTGGAACTTTACTTAGAATAATTAAATTATTTGTGCTTTGTGAAATTTCGTTGGGAATGCCAACTTTGCGGTTTAGCCCTTCGATATTGATCATACACTGAAAACAACTTATCATAAAGGATACTTAGATAATAGGAATTTCTTGAGCAAGGTAAATTATTTATATTACTTTAAATCAAAAGAAAATTTATTCAATAAAAACTCAAAATTCTCTGTGGTTCTTTCCACTACAAAAATATAAATTTTAAACTAAATTTACTATTTACATCAATTTTACCTCTTTTAGGTAGAACCATTTATTATTCATTTATACTTAATTATTCCTTCTTTTAATATTTATTATTTAATTATTTAATTATGAAAATGATTTTAAATATTTAATTTACAAGACTTATAATTTTATAATTTGAAAAACCTAATTTTACTATCTCAACCCAGTATCAATAATTATTTAAATTTAACTCAGGCAATATTTTAATAGGGGATATCGTAACTTTTTTGACAGACCTTTTATTACTGCGACCCTGGACTCTGAACACCTTTCCCAGGAACGTTGATGGTAATACAGCTTCCCTGAAGTCCGGTTATCGTTGGTGCGGTTGAACGTCTCCCGTGGTCTCAGTTTCTGCCTGGTTTGAATTTCCCTGAAGTCTTCTAGCGCCTTCCCTGATTTGGTTTTCGCTTCTTATTCCAGTAATCCTTCGAAGTCCATTTGGTGTTCCAGTTATCGCCATTACATCAGTCCTGTGATTATCGTAGACTACGTCATTTACAATGGTTTAGACGCACCTGCTATATAATTAATTATAGCATAATTCACTTAAACTGTTCAATTGCTTTTTCACTGTCTGTAATGATAACTGATATTACACTGTCTCTGTTCATTTATTTAAATTGAATTTACGTTTGATAGATTTTTCTGAAAACTGTTCATTGAAATATTATATTGCATACTATTATAATTAATTAAAATGTTCACTGTTTGGTTTACACATTTAGTACGGCTGACTTTATAAAACACTGCTTCTATATACAAGTACGTTACTTTAACATCGCAGATTCTTCTAACACATATCTTACTAGTAATAAATCCTCCCAGCGTCTCCAAGAATAGCTAACAATCCAGCGTCTTCAAGTAGTAGGCTACTAATTCATAATAATGATGATGATGAAAGATGCGCGTCTGACGCTGTACTTTCCTTATATCGACTGTTTTGCCGCCTTCTGAGTACCAACTATCTCCCTGCTTTTTCTATCCCTTTTTTGCAATCTCGTCATGCGACTTGTATTTCTTTCTACAGTTTTTGGGTTGGTATTACCCCCACTAACTTCTTAGTTCGACATTGCATCCAGCTATCAGCCTTTCCCACTACAGACATTTTATCCTATTGTCTTACGTATTTTCCTTGTAGTTTTCCTAGAACTGCTTTTGTGAGATTGCGGTTTTCGTAATCGTATTCCTAGTACATTTTTCTTTCTTCTCAAACTTGAGTGATGGTCGTACGACGTTTGGTTCGCTTATGGCGCTACATCGCGTTTTCCGCGGTTTTTCCTCGCGAAAACTTTCTGGTTTTGAAGGAAAATCGTTTTTCTTTTTTCTTCTCTGTTGGTTATCGTTTTATAGTATACTAGCCAAAATTTCAATTCTGTCCTATGATTTTTCTTCTGCTTTTGGGACTTGTAAAATTGCCAATTTTAACATTTACTTTTGGATTTGAATTTTTTCTTTAAAATTGATACTTTAGATTGAGATTTACAATTTTATATCATTATTACTTTCTTAACACCATGTTATTCATTTTACCACCTTTTTCATTCTATTTTTAGCAAAATATAGGTGTGAACCTTTTCACCTATTATTTTAATAATTCACACTTTACAAAATTTTTATCTTATAAAACTTTTACTCCTTTAAAACTTGTTTTACTTTTTCATTCTCACTTTTTCATTTTTCAGGTGCTTTTTCACCTTCAAACTTTAACAATTATCTCTAACTTTTAAAATACCAAAAATTTCTTAATTTGTTATTTAACCTTTTTTATTCAACTTTTCTTACTCTTTTCAAAAACATCTTTTTCATTTATTTTTGATGAAATTTGAGAATTTTCTATAACTTTAACCCTTTATAACTTTACCATTTTTTATTTTACAAAATTGTGACTTCCATGACCAATGTCTCCACCTCCCGTGTTTCACATTTACCCATAAAATTCATCAATTTTATAATTTTATTTAACACCTTATTCCTGTATCAAATAACTAATTTTTGTAAGTCTTTTAAATAACTCGAAACAAGTTCCAGGACAAAAGTCCATCTCTGTTGACTCAGTACAGTTGGCCGGGACTTGTCGTATTCTAATCTAGTTCAGTATAGGGTGCACCTCAACTTCTGCTATGAAATCTTGATTTTTGCAGTTTTTCTACAAAACTCAATTTTTCACACATTGTGTAAGGTTCATCCGTTGCAACATATATATATGATTTTTAATGACACCCCAAAACGTGTTCTGGGGTCCATGATCGGTGCTCATTTACTACTCCCGACCTTGGGTCTTACCATAAGGGCCACTGCAATAGCTCATTTTTCCTATGGAAATTCGCTAATAATAGTGACTAGAACTAGATTTACCACATCTGTGCTTACCTGCTGCTCAACTTTTCCTTCATGATGAACTTTCACATCCTTCACTCCGCCACTCTGCTCCAACATGACTTCGAGATAAAACATTTCGGAAGAAATGAAAAAGTCCAAACCTGAAGGACCAGCGACAAACTTCAATCTGTTGGCATCCAAAAATAAACAATAAAACAAGCCTCGAAATATCCGGAAACAGTTGATATTTCTTTTGCACGTTTTTGTTATTATAAACATTATGATAATTTAGTATAATGAAGATAAAGTACAGACGTTGATAAACACTCAATAAGAAACTTTGAACTGGGACCAAAAAATGAAATCAGAGGTCTTTATGAGGGCAAAAAAGCAATAATACTACATGTTAAAAGCATGTCGTTTCATTTCATTTTATATTTGTCCCATTTTTTATTTTTACCAATTAATATACCTGAAGGGTCCTTATGCCCTAACTCCTTAACATTTCAAACTCAATTGATAAGCATCACAAATATTAAAGTTCTACTTTAAATAAATAAAATAAAATCGCTGGTAATCTACGATAACTGACCTGTACTTAGCCTAGAATCATAATCATATTTTGGGTATGGCACTAATTATAATCATATTTTGGGTATGCCACTAATCAAAATCATATTTTGGGTATAACACTAATCATAATCAAGGTGGCCAGTATATATCAAATTCATATGTTCACTCTGTGAGGCTTAAGTCATTAAATAGAGTTACACTGCCTAAGCCAAACTTTGAAGCTTTTAAAAATTTTACTCTTACATAGATTATAAAATATTTAATAAAATGTTGATGCATATCAGCAGTACCACCAGTCTTGCAAGGTTTTCTAAAGAGTTAAAACAATGGCTCTTTACATTTAATATGGAACAGGTTGAGGAATATTTTTTCAAGTAAAGAATAAAACTTAATTTATTTGTTATAGTGAATTTTATTGTAATTATAAATCTTGTGTGAGCACCTGTCTTCTGCAATTTTATATATTTATTTATTTTATTTAGTTAAAAAATAATGAAAGTACCTCAACGCAGCTTAGGCTAATGAGGTACTTGCCATATCAATTTAATGATGAATCCTTATAGTTTTTTTGTGTAGTTTTTTACCTTAATTTTGTAATAATTATTGTGTTTCTTTTTTCATGTTCATGTTTTAGAATATTTAAAATATTTTAGTTTAAAAAAAAAGATTGTACAAGATTGAACAGGGTTTGTAAATTCTGTTTGTAAAAAAAGATTCTGTCAAATAAATATATTTGTATAATCATAAATTGGGTATAACTCTAATCATAATCAATCGTCTGTGCGACTACCAAGGTTAAAAATTTGTACAAACTTTATTTTTACATCGTGAAATTGTTGTAAAAAACAAATTAACATTTTGAGATGTTTTTGTATCCTAAATTTACCTTTAAGAGTATTTTAAACCATTTCCTAAAAGCTACACCAACAATGTGTGTTTTGCCTCATAATTTTTAAGTTTTGTCTTTTGTTTTAAAACTTGGTTTGAACAGTTTCAGTTTGAAGTAGATGAATATTCTACTAAAGTTTTAACCCTTTGCGTTCGATTAGCCAGTCCTTGTCATGGACAGCGCGGCATTGTTTCGACATGAGTTGTCTCTGCCGCTCCCCTCTCCGTGCCCTTCTTCCCACCAGGTTGGAATTATTTTTACCACTGACTGTGATTTTTACAGAGGTTATTTAAACTTAAAAAAACATTACCCATTCCATTTTAACAATTATTTGATTAATATACACAAACAAATAAGATACTGAACTAAACAAAATCATATGTTAAAGTTAAAAATGAAAATAACGCCTAATTAACTAATTATACAAAAATCACATATATTTACAACTAAATCAAACACCTTGACAGTTTTTTATTTTAATTATACACTGTACAATATTTTTAGAAACATTCACCAATAAGGATTCTGGCATTATTCGAACATGTTTTAAAAAAGAAAACTGTTTTTCTTTCCTTTCTTTTCCAAGTCGTCTATTGCTACAAACAACGCATTGTTTGGTTTTGCCACCCAGCAGTTGATAGGACAGGTGCAACTTGCCATTTAGTCTTTCGTCACAACAAAACACAAAAATATATTGTTAAAATGCAACATATGTTTCTTGGCCAGTGCTGCTGGCCTTCCGAGCGTTTGGCGGTTTTTATCTTGACCAGTACCACTGGCCATCTGAGCGGTGAAACAACTGATGTGGAACTGAATCCCTGTTATTGCGCAAATGGCCATGGCCAGTACAACTGGCCACTCGACCGATACAGACAACTTAACCCTTTGACCGCCAAGGGCCGATCCAATCGGCTTCTACTAACTGTCTGAATACCGCCACAGCCGATTACATCGGCTCTCAAAAGTTGGTCGAATACCGCCATAGGCCGACGTGATCGGCTCCGGCAGTTTGTCTGAACAGCGCCACGGCCGTTATAATCGACTTTTAGTATTTTGTTTATTTAGTCACTTTTATTACCTAAACCTGTATGTTTTCTAAACTTATAAAGAGGATAAGATTTGGCCTTTCATATTGTAACAACATATTTTTAGTTTACGTCTATTTGAAAAGTTTGTATAGCTGTGCAAAATAAATACATGTATAAATACGGTACATTTTTTATTGTGTAAGGAAAAAATTCAATCTTGGTACTAAATGTCAATTACATAACAAATGAACGGGTGAAAATCTACCGGATATGTATTGTGATTTTGGATCCATGTTTATTTATAAAATATTTATGTACCGTTATAAAATACCGAAAATAGGCTGTATACTTTCTCGCTAGTTTTACTGAGTCGTTCTATGATTGTTGAATGTTTTTGTCATATTATTTCTGTTATTACACTAAAGTGAGACACATTTTGTGTAAGTGTTTAGTGAGTTCAGAGCTGTGAATCTTGTTTCTTACAACAATAGCAATGAGTGATCCTCTAAGAAGGGCTCTTACTCCAAAAAAAAAAACGGAGCTTTGCGTAAAATAAAACGCAAATACATATTTTAAATGTTAATATTTTTTGTTTAAATTTTCGGGAGTTATTCTCAATAAAATAGGGAATAACATAATATATAAGGTTAGAGGAAAAATATTTTTTTTTTTACATAGTTATTAGGCTCTAAACTTAAAACTTGTATACAAATATTTGTTTTCCTTTACTTTTTTAGTTATAATACACATGTAAAAGTGGAATTAATACAATTTTTGTAAATTAAGTTGTAGTACTTTTAATTCCAAACAAAACGAGACCAAATAAAGCATTATTCTAGCTTTGATATTAGCTAAGCTACAATGGTTTATGTAAACGTTCGTCAAAATACCGAAAATAGGCTTGGCGGTATTAGACAATCCCACACGACAGTGGCTTGGCGCTCAATGCAATGTCTCGCTTAGTCGACCTTGGCGGTATTCGGAGCGTCCTAGTAGAAATGGCATGGCGGTCAAAGGGTTAAATATACTCCATCCGATCGCAAAGGGTTAATTCAAATTTATAAAACATACATCTCTCTAGTATATAAAAAAGTTTTTCTACTTCTTCTTCTCATAATTATAAAGTAATAAGAATTGAATAAATACGTAACCAACAAGCGACCACTGCCAAGGGAACCAACAAAGTGAACAGTGCCAAGGGAACCAACAAAGCAACCACTGCCAAGGGAACCAGCTTCACCAGTCTTGAGAACGAAGTACTAAGCCTAGAACTGCGGGAGAATTGGCCGGACAAGTGCCGAAGCGGCAAACCACGCCACAGAGAAGTGAGGCAAAAGGAGAGTCGCTGACGTTAGTGGGGGAGTTGCTCCTACCGCCAGGCTGTTTATTAAGGAATAAATTCATTTAATTTGTAATTCAATAAATCTGTTCTACTTTACAAACAAATGCATCAACATGAAAGTACATGAAAATTCGTTCGCGGAAAAGAGGCTCGACTCGGCTAGAACCTCCACCGTAGTCTCTCTAACCAAAGTCCCATTGGGAAGAGATCTGTGCTTGCACAAGCGGCTACGGACACCCGAAACAATTACACATCTTTCAGGCAACACTTGCGGTCCTTTTTAGGGCCGACCTACACAACTAAGCAGTGATTCTTCTAGACTTCGATCTAGGGAATAGGCAATACATAGTATATAATAATACGTTATTAATATTAATATATTATAATAAAGTTTTAATATAGAGAGAGGTGGGGTGGGGGCTGCAAGCGGAGAGAGCAGGGGCCAAACCCCTTATCATTCGTCTCACAGACTACGGCATGAAAACAAAATTACAAAACTTCAAAATACAAGATAATTCTGACAGGTGGCAAGGGGGAGGATTAGAAAGGGGTTAGACCATGCCTACTGCATTCCAACATAGCTAACTTACGTCGTCCGTCAGACGAATGATTATTATTCTAGAGTTAATATCTAAAGACTAAGAATGAAACATACCCCAGCTGGCGAGAGACGCTTTCTAAACGCTCGACCATAGCTTGCAACGTTGTTACTTTGATGTTCTGTTGCAGTGTGTCAAGGCACTTGTGTAACTGGCTTCTCTCGACACTGTCAATTGCGTATCTTTTTTCCTGAAAATTTTAATAGTGTTTTATAAAAGCAGTTATTGGCGTTTCTGTTCAAGATATGGTGAAATTTGGCAAATTCTTATTACCCTCTTGTTTAACCTTTTCAGTCGCACACCCATGTATACGTTTATGCTCTACGACATGAGTAGGAGTAATTCCGCATACATTTGTTTACAAATTTAAAGCTGAAAAAGTTTGGCCCACTTTAATTCGTTTGCCTTTCGGAATAAACAAGCTAGTGCTGCTATAAGTTGAAACTGCGTTGAACTTTTATTTTGTATGGAGACATGATCAATTGTCTGCTGTTAAAGCATTTAGTTGCAGCTGTTTTTTGTGTTTTGCATTATTTGTAAGTGCTACTTTTTACAATCGAACTGTATTTTATTATCAATAATTTGATAATAAAAATTTTAATAATAATAATAATAATTTTACCGACTGTCAAGTGACTGTCAAAAGTCACTTGACAGTCGGTAAAAAAATATTCTATAAAAACAAATTGACAAAGCAAGAAGTAATACAATAGTTCAAGCCCGTGATATTGGTATTAGCCTATAAAAATATCTGATAGTTAAACATTGTCAAGTTGGCGACAAATACATAAAACACAACAATCGGTCTAGTCAGCTACCAATGTTCAAAGCTGTAGTTTCCGAATCGGTTTTTTTGTTAAACAGTTGTATCGATGTTAACGAAAGAAGAAAGTATTTTCGCTTTAAACCTTTTTTTCCAAAAGTGGTGCTACGGCAGTTATTAATGAATGGGGTAGACAAACAGTGTAAGTCATACGAGATAAATTTGAACAACATGGATCTGTTACAGATACACCAAGATCTGGCCGCCCAATAACTCGCAACAGAGGAAAATAAATTGAGCGTACATTTAGCTGTGACTTAAAGTCCACGAAACACAACCAGATGTTTAGCCTCTGATGTGAAGTTATCACAAAGGCCTGTGCAGGGAACATTACACAGACTTAAATTTTACATTACACAATCGGAATTAAATTTTCTGATAAAGAAATCTGAAAAAATTTAACTCATTCACCATTTAAAATATAATAATGTTCATAATATACTTTATAATATCACTCATTTCATGAATATCATCATTCAAAACATCATGAATAAAAAATGTGTAAAACCAGAAGTGGCCAGGATCTGGATATTGAAACCAGAAATAACTTAAGTCATCTGCTAGGGGAGAAGAAGAATCATTGTTAAGCAAGAATGGAATGAAAATGGAGGATGGACAGGAATATAAGGAATCTTGCCACCAAGCAGCGAGGACCGAAAAAAGTAATTGTGTGTAAAAAGTTTATAAAAGCTAGATGAAATACAATACTATGCAACACAACAACACAACACTGGTAAACCACATGCATCTGACAAGTAAGAGTTCCATACCTTTTTTCAGCATCCCTACTCAATTATCAAAGGCCTAATTCAAAAGTTAACTTCAAAAGTATCCCGGGCTATTTTTAAAACTTAATCAGTGAGCTCAAAAAGTGAACAAGTTTCAAATTAAAGAACAATTATTATTCATAAACATTTTCATTACCTATAAATATTTTGTTGTAATTCAATCCACATTATCACCAATATAATAATCATTCTCCCATTAGTCATTAGTTATAGAAGTCTGTTTTTGTATGGTGTAATTTGAAAGTTACAATTTAAGTTCAGAAAATAAAGTTAATGTTAACAATTTGTACTATCCTGTCAATAGTTTAAATTTTTTTAAACTTATTCATTAATAAATATTTGTTGTATTTTAATTAATTGTCTTTCAGATCTTCTTTACTTTTAATTTATAGCCGGCACAAAGAAATTACGAATTTTAAGCAAATCCTATTTTAACTGTAGGCCTAATCCAATTTTCCAGTATAACATAAGCATTTCCAAATTCTGAGAAATGATACATTATAAAGATGACCCAGATCGACGTCTTCAGGCCAATTTGAAGTTAAGCGGACAAATTAACAGGCATAACTGTACTTACTGGTATACTGAACATGAAAATCTTTTGTTAGGGCAACAACTCAGGTGTGAGAGTTTGGGGGGCAATATCATCATTTGGCGTACTTGGACCATTATTTTTGATGGAACAGTGAAGGGAGATAAATATTTGGATATGTTTCAAAATTACGTGGTACCAAGACCGATGACGTGTGCTGAAAACTTTCAGGAAATTTACTTCCAACATGCTCCACCACGTTATGCCACTGCAGTCAGCGATTACTTGAACAAAACTTTTGAAAAATGAGTGATTGGTCGAAGGGCAGATATTGAGATGTCTCCACGTTCACCAGATATGACGAAAATAGGGTATCATCAAGGACTCGCTTTTAAAAAGACACAGACATTGACGAATTGAAAGACTACATTATATGATGCATTCTATGATTTGAACAATGATAATGAGCATATAACAGTGTTCCCGGAAGACTTGAAAGATGCATTAATGAAGAGGAAAAACAGTTTGAAACAAAAAAATATTTTAAGTATTGTCTGTAATAAATTAAATAAATGCATTATTTGTGTTAAAGCAGTGTCAAGTGACTTTTGCGAAACCCTGTATATGTAGTCTTTATAACATAATAACCACATTTTTAATTTTTTTAAATGTACTTTAATGTAATAATAAACCTTGTACTTAATTTATATTTTTATAACGATTGTTTGGTAATATTGTATGATTTTTAGTGTTGTAGTAAACTACTTATTTGATACACTGCCTTTTTTGGATTTGTTTAACGTAAACCGTAGTGATAAAAATATTTTGAATTCAGAAGAATTCTGGCAAATAAACATTTAAAAACTTAAAACAATAGAGAAGGAGCAATTAACAATATCAGGAAACTATACATATAAAAGCAAAATCCACTGACTCACTGACCACGATTTCTCAAAAACTACTGAACGGATCGGAACGAAATTTGGTATGTAGCTTTCTCTAGGGCCATAGGTACTCACTAAGAAAGGTTTTAAAAAAATTTGAAATCTTAGGGGGGGGGTTTGGCGGTCAAAGTTACTAAATCACAATTTCTCTAAAACTACTGAACGGATTGGAATTAAATTTAGTATGTAGCTTTCTCTAGGGCCAAAGGTGCTGGCTAAGAAAGGGTTTCAAAAAATTTTAAATCTTAGAGGGGGTTTGGGGGTCAAAGTTACTAAATCAAAATTTCTCTAAAACTACTGAACGGATTGGAATTAAATTTAGTATGTAGCTTTCTCTAGGGCCGAAGATGCTGGCTAAGAAAGGGTTTCAAAAAATTTGAAATCTTAGAGGGGGTTTGGGGGTCAAAGTTACTAAATCAAAATTTC
>JAGFPH010010324.1:0-13395 GCA_018207615.1 Philaenus spumarius | reverse complement strand
AAGAAAGGGTTTCAAAAAATTTTAAATCTTAGAGGGGGTTTGGGGGGTCAAAGTTACTAAATCAAAATTTCTCTAAAACTACTGAACGGATTGGAATTAAATTTGGTATGTAGCTTCCTCTAGGGCCCTACTAGCTCGCTAAGAAAGGGTTTAAAAAAATTCGAATTTTTAAGGGGGGTTTGTGGGGTGGTCATCAAAGTACTAAAAAAAAAAAACCCACCGAACGGATTGGAATACAATTTGGTATGTGTGTAGCTTCCTATAGGGCCCTAGGTGCTCGATAAGAAAGGTTTTTAAAAAAATCAAAATTTAGGGGGATTTGGGAGGTCGAAGTTACTAAAAATCCCAGTAATAAATACAAAGTATAGGCTAATATATTTATTGGTATATATTTTTTTTTTAATATACATTTAACTTTAATTTGTCTCTCCAAGGCAAAGCCGGATCGGGCCAGCTACTAAGTAGGCTATACAACATATTTTTTTTTTTAACTATACTAGGTGACCCTATGTTATTAATTCATCTTAAGGTCAAAAATCATGGCCTGGTTTATGTTGTTCATAAGATGCCACTGAAAGGGTTAGGTAAATGAGTAATTTGAAATGAATGAAGAAAGAAGTCAAAATCAAACAAAACCAGAAACTATAACTAAAACAAGGTTAGAAACAACTATAGGTACTTAAGTAACTTGTAAAATAACTAATTCGGATTCTTAAGTTCAACGGGCATATGGATCTTGACAAGGGTAACTGAGGGATCAAGGGTCATTCCGTATGAACTCAACACAGTTTAAATTAAAATTTTACCTGACCATCTCCGATTTCAACGAAATTTGGTATACTGGTACATCACATGTAGACTAAGAAAAATACCAAATTTCAACTTGATATCCCTATTAGTTTCAAAGTTACGCCTCGTTAAAGTTTTCAAAAAAAGCTCAAAATTGACCCGTTATGGAAACTTTAAGCTGCTATAGCACCTCACAGAATCAAGCAAGAAAGATGGGAGAGGTGTCATTTTGCAGCATTTTTCAAGCCCTTTCTAAAAATGTATAATACTATAGGCTAGGGGTCTTAATACAAATTTGTTTAACAATTTCAAAATCAAAAATTAAATTTCAAATTTTTCAAAATGCGACGCTTTAAAAATTTTGAAAAAATTCTCAAATAGTCCTTGTATAGTTGTTAATTGATGGTATAAATTTCATTATGGGATCATAATGGGTTCTCAAAGAGAAATGCATTTGAAAAAACGCTTACATTCAAATTTTATCATAGAATGCTGGTGACAGCGAACTAATAATTCTTAATAACATAAAGCTTATATGGTAATTGAAAGTACTTTTGTTTGAATATTTTGTAAAGCAATTGACTTATATTTGTTAAAACACACCAAGATAAACTATAAATTTATATACAATAAATAGTTATTTAATGATTGTACGGTACAATATTATTATTTATTTTATAAATAATTAACGGTACCAGATACTGGCACATACTTTCTCACAAACATATTTAAATTATCAAACAGATTCACTGTGACTTCATAACTGTAGGTGGTGTATTAAAGTAGGAGATTAACTAATAAATATAGTTATTATTATCTAGAGAGAAAACTATTCGATCGATTTCGAACAAATTTGCACCAAACACGTCAATTAGGGCTGTATAGATGCACGAAAAAAGGTTTTGAAAAAATGTGAAAAACAACCCCCTTTATAAAAAAAACCCCAAAAATCAGTTATTATTAGCTAAACGAGAATTTTTAGAAAGATGGTAGGGTAAGTTACATTGCTACAAATAAGTCAAATTTTATCAAAATCGTTAGAGCCGTTTTTTTATAAAAAAAATAATAACTGATTTTTTGGGGTTGTTTTTCAAAAAATTTCAAAACCGTTTTTCGTGCATCTATACAGGCCTAATTGACATGTCTGATGCAAATTTGTTTGAAATGGATTGAATAGTTTTCGCTCTAGCTTTGTATACATGCATACATACAGACAGACATTTTGTAAAAACCACTTTTTTGGACTCAGGGGTCCCAAAACGGATATTTACACAAAAATCTCAACATCGATTTTTTTTGCGATCATTATACTTTCTCTATACTATAGTATAGGTAGTGAAAAAGAAAAATGAAATAATTTGGGCAGAAATCTATCTTGTTTTATTGGAAATATATTGCTTGTAAGGATGTAGAAAAAGGCTGCACAAGTTAATCATTATGTAAGTTTTTTTCTGTTGAGTACATAGACATTATGAATGTGAACTTTTTTTTAAATATCAATGTAGTGTTTTCAGAAGTTTATTATATAGGCTACATATTAACAATGAAGTGTTAAAATAGTAGCCCAGTTACCAAAAACTTAGTTTACCAGTAACTTCATGTGTGTGTATATTTATCTTAAATTTCTCTTAGCTAAATTTTTTTGTTAAAACGGCTCCTTTTCTATTAACAATATATGTCTAAAACTTTCAAATAATTAAATTTAGCTTTAAAAATGAGGTTGTAAAAATTAAATACCATTGATCAAATTTATAGAGGTAATTTCTTAGTCTCCCATACAAATTTTACATAATCTTTGTTTAATCTAAGATACTCTTAGCCCTTGTGATACCAATGAGGCGTTATAGAGGAAATTGTAGTGTAAGCATGTTTTCAAATGCATTTTTCTGTAAGAACCCATTATGATCCCATAATGAAATTTATACCATCAATTAACAACTATACAAGGACTGTTTGAGAATTTTTTCAAAATTTTTAAAGCGTCGCATTTTGAAAAATTTGAAATTTAATTTTTGATTTTGAAATTGTTAAACAAATTTGTATTAAGACCCCTAGCCTATAGTATTATACATTTTTAGAAAGGGCTTGAAAAATGCTGCAAAATGACACCTCTCCCATCTTTCTAGCTTCATTCTTAGGGGAGCTATAGCACTTTAAAGTTTCTATAACGGGTTGATTTTGAGCGTTTTTTGAAAACTTTAACTAGGCGTAACTGTGAAACTAATAGACATATCAAGTTGAAATTTGGTATATTTCTTAGTCTTTATGGGGTGTACCAGTATACCAAATTTCATTGAAATCTGAGATGGTCAGGTAAAATGACTGTGTTGATTTGACATGGAATTACCCTCAACATCCTTACGTGGGAGCGCAATAAGCCCTAGAGGCTGGCGTGCTTAAGGTTTTGGTCCGCCCACAGAAGAAGAAGAAAATAACTAAAGCCTCGTACATAAAGCTGCTAGTGGACAATCATATCACCCAAACAGGCATAGAAGTTAGGCCATTATGGCTCCCATTGTTAAAAATAGAACTAAAACTTCATGATAATATATCCCTATTACTGTACTAATAAACAAGCTGAACTTCTACCTGTTTAATCGCCTTAAACACTTGATAGCCTAAGGGATTCAATTCGTATTATCGAAACATCGTGTATTGATTTGACACACAAATCATAAACAATTAATAAAATTTAACAAATAATAGTTTCAAACAGAGTTACCACCTTCATTAGTTGAAACAACCCCGTTGTCTAAACTGAATGTGAAAACCAAAATGGCTGACTGCCTAAACTAAAACTAGGAAAGAACATAACAAAATATTACCAACAAAGCCATCCGCAAAGCCTTTGCACTTTCGAAAAATGTCTTGAACTGTCCGGACTTGGCACGAAGCTTCTCCATCAACATTTCTAGTTCCCATTCTTTGGTTTTGTCCATTTTTTGTTCTTAAAAAAATAATAAAAGCATTCCATTACAATTTGCACATTTACAAATTTGGTAATTTATTCACCTTCTACTTCTACTTGATTTTTTACTAGGCTATAGGCTAAAACAATGTCAATATTTACACAATAACTATGTTAAGCATAGCCAATAATTGGACTCCATTTTTTCTGTATTTTTTGTCATGTAAAACAATAATTTCAGTATCATCTGTTACATTTCAATTTACGCTCTAAAAAATTATACGATTGTCACAGCTTAGTTATAATTTTTGTAAAGCAATATTAGTTTCCAATTAATAAAGCTACAAACATATTTTATACTTAATAGGCCTATATATATATATATATATATATAGGCCTATTCTAGACAAAAATATATATAGGCTATGTATATCGTCAACCTTAAACATAACATTTTGTACATTATTAACAGTTAATAAAACTACTACTACTAAACGTACTAAAACTACTAAACATACCATAAATAAAATAAATTTAAAAAATGTTTTAAAACATGCTTTCATATCCATGAATAACATAAATAGGCTTTAACTAAAAAATAAAAAATAACCCACATATAAAATTAATTATTACTCAGCGAATCTGATGTTGTAGTGAGACTTGATAGCTTGCAATCTTTTTAACTTACTTTTCACAAAATAAACACACCCAAAAAGCATGGGGCGTACTCTTGTGAAGTTCCGAACACTTCGGAACTTATTTTATTTTGTGAAAAGTAAAAAGATTGCAAGCTATCAAGTCTCGTTACAACATCAGATTCGCTGAGTAATAATTAATTTTATAGCCTATGTGGGTTATTTTTTTATTTTTTAGTTAAAGTCTATTTATTTTATTCATTCATGGATAAGAAAGCATGTTTAAAAAATGTTTTTTTTTATTTAATTTATTTTTTACTTTTTAGTTACCTAGTCATAAATTGGATTTTTCCGAAAATTTTTGATCTCAGGGACAACCCCCCTCCCCCCACCTGAAGGGTTAATTCTTTGGTTAAAATACGCATGCGAGAACGCGATATGCTATACATACGGAGCAACCCGAGGCGACCGTGCACCAGTCCAACCACCGGTTAAACGGTAGTAAGTTGAAGAAAAGCATGTAATAAAAAGGGTTGGGGACACCCGTGCGTTAGAAGTTCTATAAACAGTTGCTTTTTATGGATTGCTCTCATTGCATTTGTTGATGATTTTGCTATTTCAGGATTGGGAAATGGTTTAATGCGGAATTTAGTTGAAGAAAACCTCTCTTAATTAAATAAAATATTTCTTTTACTGATCAATTTCCATTGATTCATAAACTAAGAAAAAACTGAGGTAGGCCTATGATTCAAATATTAAATTATAGGCTCTGTACATTTAGGTCTACCATTTTGAAAATCTCTAACGGCAACAACTCAGTTAGATATTTAATTTGTTTGTAGGCCTAAATAGTTTCTTTTGAAGAATGAAAAAAAAATTTTTTAAACAATAAATAGGCCTAACTCAAATATATAACAGCTGATATCATCCATTAGCTTTCATACTTCAATAAAAATTAAATAAATATTAAAACGTGTTCAGCTATGTACTGTAGGCCTATGGTAAAATGTACGCAAGTGCCTACTAGTTCCCTATCCTATGTGTTGACATAGTACAATAGGCGCATGCACGTAGACTGTCAATGACGTACAAATACGGCAAAGAAAGTAGAAATGATTCTCTCTCTTTCTCCTCAACAGCCGGTTGGAGTCGGATTTTAGGGAAACCGTTTAAATTTTCACCTTGATCAGGCAAACTCAGGGTAACGTCGATGAAGAAAATGCTACGTATACACACAGTACGCACTGCGCGTAGAGTGTGTATGACGTATTTGGCAGAGAGAATAGAAACGATTCTCCTAGGTATGCTACTCTTTCCTTTCAAATGCCGGTTGAAATCGAAGAAGGTGAAGGATTTTACTTTTCGTCTAATCTACACTAATTTGCCCTACCGTGCATAAAGAAGTTTTACTTCACAATTAAAATTGACCAAGCATATAATATTCCCAGTTGAACTTACATTTCAACATTTAATCAGTTATATCGTGCTTAGGGTGGTTGCACTACTCCTTTGCTAAAAAATGTTTGTCTGTAGAGCCATCAGCAGGAACACTTGAAAACTTACACTTGTATATTTGAAAGGCAGCAAAATACAGCATTGTTTAAAACCTATCCTAACTTCTGTAAGTTCTATTTTCAGAAATTAATAATAGCCTACTGTATTCTCATTTCTGCTTAAGAATGTATGGCGTAAATTTACTATTCGAACCACCCTAGGCTGATATTTTTGCAGACTTTGTTTTACATTCTACTGTTAAATGTTGAATACAAGTAAACATACTGTGACTAAATACTATAGGTTAGAACCTTTAGGCTATTTTTTAAATTATTCTTGCATTTCTGTTGCCATGGGTTAGCCTAGGGTCGAATAGTAAATTTGCGCCCAAATGTATTAGGACTTCCTAAGTGTATTAAAATTTAACTTCACTTAAATAACATATAACTATAAACATTTTATGATAAAATTGATTAGCGTATGTTTTCTATTCGATCCCAGGCTAATATTTTTGCAGACGACATTGTTTTACATTCTACTGTTAAATTTTGAATACCGGTAGCCTACAGGTAAACATACTGTGGCGCAACTTTACTATTCGAATCTAGGCTAATCTATGGCAACAGAAATGAAAAAATAATAATTAAAAAATACCTAAATAAAAGGTTCTAACCTAACTTAGGCCTATGTAGTCACAGTAGGCTATGTTTGCCTATATTCAACATTTAACAGTAGAATGTAAAACAACGTCGTTGTCTGCAAAAATATTAGGCTAGAGTCGAATAGTAGACCCTAAAGTTACGCCCATACTGTGACTGAATATATTAGCCTAGGTTAGAACCTTTTGTTGTTTTTTTTTTTTTCATTATTATTCTTGCATTTCAGTTGCCATAGGATAGCCTAGGGTCAAATAGTAAACTTGCACCAATTTATTTAAATTCATGTCAATCTAGGCTTACCTGCTATAAAATCCTCTCAAGCTAGATCAAACTAGGCCTAGGCTAGGCTAGTAACTTAGAGGCTAGGCTAATCAATTTTAGAATATCTCAGCAATATCTTCACTTCACAGTTACATAAAATAGTAGAATTTAAAAAAATTACCCCCAATAAAGTAATATTTCACTAAACTGGTAGAAACAGAAAATTAATATTTAATTAAGAGGTTAACCATTATTTGGATTAGCCTAAGACTTTGAACTAAATCAACGTTATTTTTTATTTAAATTTCAACAAACCAATAGTGATAACCCACAATTATTCATAAATTAAAAATGAATTGCATGTTTTCCGTGTATCGCCCAGCAAACGTGTATCGCTTAGAAAAGAAACTAAACTTTTGAAACTACATTTCAATCACATTATTTGTTTTCATTTTCAGCCATTACGAAACACAGCTGCCGAGCTGCCAACATAAACTATTAAAAAAACTTTATGCAGAAGTTACGTGGCTATAATTCCATGAACGCCAACGGAAAAAACTAAATTTACCAAATAATGTATCTATGGTATATTCACTATATTTTTTTAGTGTTCAAATTAAAACGTACAAGATTATCTCAATTCAATTTGCTCAAGACGGTCTTAAAAATCATCTTTGTTTACTTTGGATTTAGATCAACGTCTTAACAATAATATAAAACTGATCTACATTATTACTGTATTAAAGAGTTGTCAACTACATTTCAAATATAATAAAAAGAATGGCTAGATCTGTAATGTGTATATTAAAAATGTTTTATGCTATATAAAATTCCGCACAAGATCAAGATTTTCCACTAAAATATTGAACAAAAAATACAACTCAAAAATTGTTTTAAAATGTACAACCATCAATATCTAGAAAGCTTTTCTTTATACCATTTTTATTTTCATTGCCATAGCAACCAAATGTATCCAATCATCAATCAGTCACAACAGCTGACTGAGGTCTAAGTTTAAAACAAGAAGTAATACAAATCATTGGTATTATTATCTCTGATACAAATTAATAATGCAGTAATAGTAATTATTTACAATACAATTTTAGGTTACGTCTAACCTGGAACAATTTGAACGATTTAAAAAAATTACAATTGAAAACAAAGGTGTTGTTTTAAATACGTTAATATATTATTTTTTAAATTGGTTGTATGAAAAGACCTTGATAATCTATTTCTATTTAGGCCTAGTCCTATATCATACAAATTTAACCTGTTTATTGTTTTTTGAGGTTAAATAAATAATGACTATTACACTTTATACAACATGTACACTCAAGAATGTAAATACTTAAGGAACCCAGAAGATTAAACAAACTATACAATTTAATTTAGATTCGATGGTGACTGCAATTTATTTATTTATTGCTCACAGTCTTCCAACATTTTACAACTTCGTGGCTCAGCTTTCCAGCCATTTAGCCTTATATATCCCTTTCCCATAGCAAAATAACATTTCTTAAAATAACTAATAACTACAACACAACAAAACTTAACTTAATAACTTAATTTAACAACTAATTCACTTCACACAATTTAACGATTTCTATAAATAAATTCTATACATATTAACAATTTTAAATAATTTTATAAATAATAATTATGTACAAACGACAACATTTATCTCCATACTGTTATCCGCTAACTTATCTCCCTCATTCCATTTCTTTCTAATTATCGCCATGAACAACCCTACGTCCTTTAGAACCTTATAGTCATTGCTTCTACCAATAAATAAATAATTATTCTCCTCAGACATCCATGATTTTAAATGATTTCCAATTAATTTAGAACGTAATTTTTTTTACTTTGTTGCAATTTAATAATAAATGTTGTGCTGAAATATTACCCCCCGCATAGCCGGCATGCTTTCCCTTCCACATTCCCTCCCCTTAGCTTCCAAACTCCCATCCTCCACCAAGCTATTCCCCCCCCCCTCTCTCTCTTTCCCATATTCAAATACTTTGCCATCCCAAAATCTCCCATTACTTTAACAAAATTTTCCAGCGACGATTTTTCCCACATTTGAGTTGCCAAAGTTTGTGTCTCAATATCTGTAAATTTATTTATAATCTGCTTTTTTATGAATTTTATTTTTAAATCAGAATTTTGCAATATCCATTCGAGGCCTATTTCCTCCATCTTCTTCTCTAATTTCCCTAACCAACGCGTGCTTTTTAGCTCAATTTGATATTGGAAGCAAATCTGTTGTAAAACTCCACATGTCCCGTCCCTTAGCTTAACCCATAACTCCATACTCTTACCTAATAAATCAGCCTGACCCGGAAGAATGCCTAGTTCCCATCTCACGGCACAATTCGCAGCGCTTCTAGGCACATTCATCACAGCCTTAGCAAAATCATTTTGAATTATTTCCAGCTCCCTAACATTAGTTTTGCAACTCCATATTTCCCCTCCATATAAATACACCGATTTTACTAAAGAATTAAATAGGTTTTTCACTAGCGCCAAACTTATATTTGGTAATTTTTTTATTATTTTATTCATTGTTATAAACGCTGTCTTACCCTTTCCCTTTGCCATAGTTATATGATGGTTCCAAGCGCCATTGCTACTTAACCAAAACCCTAAATATTTTGTTTGTTTACCTACTTTCATTTCTTGTCCCCCATAGTGCCATCGTTCTGCTCTCGCTGGTTTCCCCCCTTTTTTGAAAACTACTATCTGGCTTTTCTCTACATTTACTTTTAAACCCCACGATTTACAATAATTTCCCAGTACACTTAGACCCCTCTGCAAACCCACTACTGACATCGAAGGTATAACAACATCATCAGCAAATAGCAGAATCGGTATCTCCGTTCCCTTTATAGACTGAGGGTGCGTGCCACCCTCAAGAATGTCCTCTGCTAGATCATCTATAAACAATAAAAATAATATAGGCGATATTGTGCATCCTTGCCTAACCCCAACTTTACTTTCAATTTTCCCGCTTGTTGACCACTGTGTTGACCTAATATTTAACTCTACGCTTTGATATATATTAATTAGTTTATTAATCATACTCGCCGACATCCCTTTCCGTTTTAGTTTATGCCACATTGCCATACGAGATATTCTGTCAAATGCCTTCTCAAAGTCAATAAATGCAGTATACAGTTTCCCTCGTTTTCGTTTTAATGATTTCTCTATTATAGCTTGTAAAACAAACACATTATGAGCCGTGCTTCTCCCCGCCCTAAACCCAGCCTGGTATGGTGAAATTTTGCTATAGACCTCAGCCCATTTGGTAATTCTGGACGCCAATATTTTTGTGTACACTTTGCTTAAGCTAGGCAAAAGATTTATACCTCTATAATTCTCCGGTTTATTAATACTCCCTTTATTTTTATAAATTGGACACAACAACCTGCTTCTCCAAACACTCGGAAATTTATTTTCACCGAAACTGTTAAATAGTTTCAATAACATATCTAAGTTTTCGTCAGAAGATGCGAACTCTTTCCACGCCTCGGCCGGTAAACCATCAACGCCTGCTGTTTTTTTCGATTTCAGCTTTTTACATGCATCTTTAATCTCCCGTTTTGATATAATATCGTCTAATACCGGTATGATTACAGGTAATCTACCATCTAAGTTTAATTCGCTTACCGTACTTTCCCAAGTATATGCCCCCCCTAATAAATTAGAAAAATATCTTATCCAATCGAGCCCGGAGATATTATCTGGTTTATAGTTTTTATTTCCCGCAATACGTTTCAATAATTCCCATACCTTAGAAGTATCATTTTCAGCTATCGCCGAATTAATAACAGCTGATTGCTTATCTCGCCAAATATTTTTTGCTCGAGTGATTTCACCTTTTTGCTGAGATAAGTTATCTTTATTATAAAATGTTTTGGACTTTAGAAACTTACGTAATGCCGTATTTACATTTTGTCTAGCCTGAGCACACTCAGAATTGAACCATTCACCTGTGTTATCACTTCGCCCTCTCTTCCCCCCCTCATAGCAATGCATTCCTCTACAAGCCCTTCTTATCAGTTTATATAGAATATCGACTGCCTGATCAATTAAATTTACATTTATATAATAATGAATCCCTACTTTGAACAAACTAGTGATATTGTCGTTTGTATTACATACAAATTCCTGTTTAAGTAAATGATTCCATTTAAAACATCTCACACCACTATTTGTCTCTTTTGAGCTTATTTGACTATTTTGCATATATTTAGGACATGTAATAGACAATTCCAGAGGCAGAGGTAGGTGACTCGAATCTGCCCAATTAATAATTGTAAATTGATTTATTTTACTTACTAACATTTCCGATACCAGCATATAATCTATACCACTACACCCATTATTAGAAACATAATTATGTAAACCCTCCGCTTTCTTTTCCCCATTTACCATTAACTATACCTAAATCTGAAGTTTCACATAAATAACATCAAATCTCCCCCATATTTATTTATATCTTTATCTTCACTAACCCTGTTTTTATACGCAAAATTTGTATTTTCCTCCCAATTATACGATCCTACGTCATTAACTCCTACTCTAGCATTAGCGTCACCCATTACTAATATATCGGCTTGTGGAAACTTCCATTTAATGACACATATCTCCTCGGCAAGGTCTGCAAAAAAGTTTAAATTTCTATATTTTTAATTTATTGGTGGATTATACATTGTAGCAATGCAAAGATCAATACTTTTATTATTATTCCAATCAATTGCTAACCAAATAATATTATTGAGTTTATTATTTACTAAAGTTAAATTACATTGTAACTCATTTTTGCATGCAACCAGTACACCTCCAGGATTCCTACCTCTGCCCCTTTCCTTTTCAATTACCTTCTGAAAACACTGAAACCCCTGAATGCTAAACTTGTCTTCTCCTAACCATGTTTCACACAACCCTATAATATCAAAACTATTTATAAAATTTCTGACGCAAACATTACTTATCTTACTTGCTAAACCCTCAATATTCACACAACCAATAGAAACTGTGTACCTCGCACTTCCCGTATCCTATTTCGGCACATCCAAGTTCATTGCAGCTGCCCTGGCTCTGGTCACTCTAGATGTCGTCAGCCAATCTCGCAGTCCTCTTGCAGATGATTTCCTGGGTTCTACTTCTAACAGGCTCTCTTCCGCTGTAGTGATAACGTGGCTTCCCTGTGGTGGCACACGTGGCTCACACGTTGGTAAGTAGTTGGATTAGCTGCCACCGGACTCCTACTGCGGCCGTGACTACTGCTCTCGAGTTCTTGTAGCGTATATTGTCTTCCGTCTACGATGAGTTTATCGAAGCGCAATGATGCTCTATGACCTTCAGACTTAGCATTCATCATGTATCCCTTTAATTCGTTTCTTATTTCTCGCACTCTCTCACTAAAATCTTCAGAAATACCAATTTTTGTGCCTGCAAGCTTTCTTGATTCCCTTAAGACTTCCATTTTCTTTTTATAGTTATTAAATTTTACAATAATCGGCCGATCTCTTTGCCCCTTCCTACCTACCCTATGAGCTCTCTCAATATCGTAATAGTCTATGTTTATTTTCATTCTATTTATCATTACATCAACAACAATCTTTTCTGATTCCTCCCATGATTCCCTACATTGTAAAACACTAAATTTGACCGCCTGTTAACGTTTTCCAACCAATCAACCTTATCGAGTAACCCTTCTCGTTCTTCCCTTAACTGTGCACACTCGGCCTTTAGTTCATTTATTTCTTCTTTAAAAACTGTTATATCATTTGATAAACTGCTAACAGATTCTTTAATAATTTTAATATCGTCTTTTATTATATCAAAACAATTCAATTTCTCCCAGATTTCATTTAATGTCCTTTCTCCTCCTTCAGGTCCCGGATTTAGTTCGACACCCCCAATAACTAACAAAATACTGCATAGCAGCATAAAGAAAAACTTCAAGTTATAATCCTCACTGGTTTTCCATGGATAACACATATGTCGGTGAACTACACTAAACATGCCTATACGCGCACGGTAGATAGCTACGTCTATGCACATAACGTTGATAACAGCACAACCTTTCTGACCAAAGTCTGGTGAGCAACTGCAATTTAGTTATTGCTTACAAAAGCCTAAAACAATGTTTCCACAAAATTTTGCCCAAATCGACTGGCAAAGCAGCAAATTCAAGTGCATTTTAGAATTGTATGAGGAATGCAGTCTATTAGAAAAGTTTATAAATTATATAAGAATAATTATACGCGTGAACAGCCAGCCAGGTAACTTTATAGTCCAAAAGCATGGAATATTTTTATTTTTAATATGTGACATAAATCTCTAAAAGTTGGTCTTAAGTGGCATAAAATTCTAGTGCAAGAGCACATGTGTGATGACAGTGAAAATAGCTTAATTTTTTCTTTTGCTTAACTTTTTTACTTATGCCAGTTAAACCAATGGCAATGACGCTTATATTATGCCAAGGCAGCCTATAGTGCAAGTAAATTGAACGTCTTTAACTCATTTTGAACCTAAACTAGATGAGCGCCTTCACAACTAACCCACTATGATCCCCTGTTACATAAATATTCACATAACTTCTGAACCATCATTTTTACAGAAAAGAAGACATACTGAA